>JAQZBX010017057.1:0-35928 GCA_029593785.1 Cabassous unicinctus
TTGTTTGTTCATTTTTGGCATTTCAAACAATTTTGCAATGAATGTTCTGACACATACTCCCTTATTGACATGTGTAAATTTTCTCTGAGGTAGAGAAAGCTGGAATTGTTGGGTCACATGTATATGCACTTCTTAATTAATAAAACCTGCCTCAGGTACATTGTTTCTAAAAATAGCTGTGAAAAATAACTTGTATCCAGGCTCCTTTGCAATGTGATTTTGTAGCTTCTCCCACTAAGAGTTGATGTCTGTTTCCTTATCTCTTGAATTTGGGCTGTCTCTGTGACTTACTTTGACAAATAGAATGCAGCACTGTACAAAAAGCTGGGGATGTGTGGATGACTCAGATGCAGTCTTGTCCTCAAACTATTGTGATCTTAACCCTGAAGATAGTCAAATATGAAGGAGATGAAGCATTAGCAGTGCTAACGTAGAAATAAGTATATGGGGTATTGTGGGGGAGGGGTCATCAAAGAGGTGAGTCAGGAGAGCAAGATTTAAATGCTTCCGGGGAAGCCGTCTTGAAGGATAGGCTGGAGTCTGCTGATGCTGCAAGGCAAGGACCCATGCAAATCGGAATACTCCAGCTTCAACTTCTCCCAGGACAGACCTGCTAAGTCTGGAAGGTTCTGACCCTCCTCCCTGTGGATATATTACAGGGAAGGCTGTGAGGCCGTGAGCGCCCGCCAATGCGGTGAGACGAACAAGGGCAAGCTTATGAACTCATTTCCCACAGAAGACCTTAGCCCTGTGCCAGCCTTGCGTCTCATGAAGGAAGGAGTCCCTTGGATATACGCGACTTTTTTTGGAACATAAAACATATCTCATATAATTGGCTTTAGTGGAAATTAAAGGGATATGTTCCTTTGGGAAAAGGAATATTGGAAGCAGGTTGGTTTTGGCTGTGGGTAAATTAGCTGGTGGCGAGTAAAATCTCAAGCATCTTTGGGAAACAAATTTGGAAGCTTCATCTTTCTCCTTCCCTCTTGTTATGCCAAGATGTCTCCTTTGACATCTGAAATACCCTGTCGTGCTATTCATCTACTAACCAAAAAAACTTTGTTTCTGAACTAATGCTCGGCAACACTACAGTTCCAATCAGTGAAGTGGCTGGTAAACCCCTCTTTGTTTCTTTCCCTCCCACTCTGTCCTCCACCCTTTTCTTCCTAGTCCCCCCACCCCGCCGCTGCTTTCTTTCCCCTTTACTATTGTTCTCAATGGGAAAGAAGAATTTCTTTAAGAAGCACAAAGAAATTAGTTAATGGTGTAATTGTTTTGGAGATGAATTACAGCAAAGCTGCCTTCTATTTCTGGTGCAAACTTCAGTGCATATAAGGAAATGTGTGTTAGGGCATTCCTTACAAAATTGTCTGAAATGCCAAAAAAAATCCTGACGATCCTGTAACATAGATAAATAAACTATGGTATATCCTAACTACAGAATACTATGCCATTAATTTTAAAAATATACAAAACTGACAGCTTCTTATACCAGCATGTTTAGATATCCCAAACACATAGGCATGTGAAATAAGCAAGCAAAAAATTGATGCATATAATATAACAGTACATATGTGGAAAAGATAAGGTGTTCTACTGGTAAATATAACACTTATTTGTCATATTTACATAACATATAACTATTATGTTATCTGATATGATAACATATTAACTGCCACAACTGGGGCTGGGGTAGTGCTAATGGCATCTAGTGAGCAGAGGCCAGGGATGCTGCTAAACATCCTACAGTGCCCTAGACAACCAGCCCCAGCAAAGAATTATCTACCTCAAAATGTGCTCAAGTTGAGATGCCTTGGTCTAGTTAGACAAGGGATCAGAATCAGGAGACAGAGGCAAAAAAAGAAAGTTATCTGGAACTTTTAACCCTTTTCAAAGAGAATTTAGCTGTGCAGTACTCATATAATTTAAAAATTGATTAAAAATTAACCTTCAGTAGATTTCCCATTGACCCTTTGTCACTGATCTATGCCTCATCTCTCCTAGGTACACATGCCAAATTTTAGGCATACCAAAATATTTTCAGTCCTTTAAAAGTTCATGTACTTAATGAAATCTTTTTTTTTTTTTTTTGAGGTACTGGGGTCTGGGGATTGAACCCCCCAACCCCTGTACCTAGTATGTGGGAAGCCGGCACTCAACCACATTGGCTGAGCCACATTGGCTTCCCTGAGTTGGTATTATCATTTGTTTTGCTTCTTGGTTTTTTTGTTTGTTTGTTTGTTTGTTTGTTTGTTTTCAGGAGGCACCAGGAACTGAATCCGGGATCTCCCATGTGAAAGGCAGACACTCAACTGCTTGCGCCACATCCGCTCCCGAAACCTTTTTTTTCACATGATGATCCTTCTGCTCAGAAAGCTCCTCTCCTCTTTCTTCGCCTATTCATTCTTCAGAACCCAGCCAACTCAAGTATCATTTTCTCTTCTCTTCCCAATGGATCTGTTCTCTTTCCCTTCTCTGCCATCTCAGTAGTCCATAGCCAGATGGTATTGTAAGTATACCTTGGCATCCTGACATGGGGAAGTTGGTTCTTCAGAGCAAACACTTAGCCAGCCATGGAGAGCATCCAGACCTGCTATACCGCTCAGCAAAATGCTCCAAGGGACAGTTTGCATGTCACACAACCACTGACGTATGAACCTCTCTCTATAGCAGGGGTTCTTAACCTTTTTTGTTCCACAGACCCCTTTGCCAGTCAGGTGAAAACCATAGACCCCTCTCAGAATGTAGCAGCAGATAGTTTTATGACACTCAACTAGCATTGGGTCTAACAACTACCATAATTTTGAAGAATGGATGAACATAAGTGATTTTTCAAGATATGCAGCAGCTGTAATGTGATATGAAATGAATACTACTGTAATTTATTGCATACATTCGTAAGAGAAGAAAATGCTAGATTTCAGTTAGAGATGAGAGAAAATAAAGATAATAAGTTGATTTTTTTCAATTCAAGCTCACGGACACCCGGAAACCTTTCCAAGGACCCCTTGGTTCATGACCCCTGGTTAAGAACCCCTGCTCTATAGAGAATCAGGAATTCTCTCTTTTAGTATCAAGCATGCACCTCACATCAACAGAGGTCACAAACTCAAATGTATACTGGAATGGAAGATTCCTTAAACTAGGAAATGGGCAGGGAAGGCCCTCTGGCCAACTGGAGAGCACAGTCCCATCTCTAGAGGGGGCTTGCTAGGCCCATCTCCTGCTGATCATTGCCAGGTGGGCCTCAAATTGCCAGATCTTCCAAAGATAAATTGGAAACTCAGAATTTTTTTGTGCAATTTTTTAATTCTTAGAATTTTAATATCAAAATCAAAACATTAAAATCATTCTGCAAATGAAACAAACTGTTTCTGTAGACTAGATCTGGCTTGAAGTTTACTTATTTTTGAACCATGTATTATAATGATCCATAATGAAATTCCTGAACAGGATAAACAAAGAAATGAAAATTATAGTCTAGTATGGAAGACAGGCACCAAAGCACACAAAAACCCAAGAGAGGTGACTTATCATGCCATTTTTAACATATCAGTGCCACCCTACAGGGAAACATGGACCAATCTAAGGCAGACCCTTATCACGTCAGACAAGTTACACCTTCTCCTGCAAGAATGAGTAAGTGGGAATGGTAGAAAGAAGAACCAGTTATTTCTCCTTAAAACTTTTCAGATGACAGGAGGTCTTATTTCATAGGAAGAAGAGCATGGAACAAAGATTCAACAACAGAAGACATTTTCTCCTACATTAATGCTATTAAACTGGATTCCCTTTGAATCTAACTTTATGACCCCATAAACTGTTTGCAAACACTCAACTCTCAGATGTCTCAGTAGACAGACATCACAGAAGACAAGTTTTGCGGTCTGATGCATGGTATTCTCTTTGTTACCAGCTGCTTCATCAACCATGTTCCTCAGAACAGAAAGAATCACAATGGCCAATGTCTAGGCCAAGAGATCTTTTCATCGTGTGGCCCTCAAAATTCAGCCAAAGTTGGGAGCCAAGTGAGAGCAGAAAAGGAGTCTGGGCCTCAATTTCTGGTCTGTCACAACCACGCCAGCTGTCTTTGGAACAGACTCCATTCTCAGATGTCTCCAGTGGGATCTGTGGTTTCAGAATCTTGGATGCTGGCCTCGGGCATTTCTCTCTCTGTGTATCACATGGGAAGAGGAGAGACTGACTCATGGTGGAGCCCATTCAGACAACCAGGAAGGAAGTGGCACATGATCAGATTTCCCTGACAAGGAAAGACTATAAGGTCCAGCCCCTCCCACATATAACACGCTGAAACATGTGCCTGTTGCCATGGAAACCCCATAATGCAGGGTAAGCAAATGCAGCCTGAATAGCTCCCATCCAAAATGCTCGCTGAGGCCCGCCGCTTTCAATCCCTTTTATCACCCCAGCCGGAGCCCAGATGGAGCCAGAATTAGTGATGGGTAAAGAGCTCAAAAGGCTGCTGGGTCCCTTCCAGGGCACCTCCGATTTATGTAAAACCGCTTGGGTTTGGAAGACTTGAGTGGCCAAGCTGTCCTGTGAGAGTCCCGGCTCCTCTCTTTCTCTCATCCTGGGCCACAAACTAGCATCTCAGTCTGTGTGGGAGGAGTGGAATGGAAGCTAATCAAAGCCACTTTTAAAAGGCTTCCAGGGTTTGCAAAAAAAGGGTGTTTTGGGTAAAGACTAGAACAAAATTTTGCTCCAACCCTATTTCCCCTTCTTTCTTTTTTTTTTTTTTAAAGATTCATTTTTCATTTATCCCCCCTTTGCCGCTTGTGCTCGCTGTGTCCATTTGCTTTTGCGTTTTTCTGCCGGTCTTCCTTTGTTGCATCAGCTCACCACGCTGCCACTGGCTTGCCTTCATCAGGAGGGGCCCAGGAATCGAACCTGGGGCCTCCCATATGGTAAACGGGAGCCCTACCAATTGAGCCACAGCTGCTTCCCCCTTCTTTCTTAAATACACACAGATTGAGCTAGACTCTATAGCAATAAGCAGAAACCTTTAACAAAACTATTAAACATGATTTTCTTGCTCCAGAGAGAAGCAACCGCCATGGGCTAAATATAAATCCAGACTGTCCAAGGTTCAATTCTGAAAATTTTACATTAATTAGAAAAAATAAAAACATTTCCCCTACTCTGGACTCCTTTCTACAGATTGTCCACTCAAGTAAAGTGAAGACATAATAGCTAGCCAGGGCCCACATATATAGCTAAATTGTATTTCTAAGCTCCTAGGATAAAACAAATAACTATAGAAGCAGCAGGAACTATCTCAGAAGCTTTTATGGGCCTCATGGCATGATCTAGCCCATGGGAACTGCTTATGTGTCAGATCAACTGGACTCGCAGAAAAGAGAGTTTACAAAAATTTTATTTGCTTAGAAACTATAGTAACTTTCACATTCCCTCGCTTAAATGTCACATTGCTCTCCTCACACGCAACAATTTCTTCGCTGGTCCATGTGAGATGGGGACAAGAAAGAGGCACCAAGAAAGAAAGTAACATTATCAGAAAGTCAACAACCATTACCTTTCTCTTTAGATGTCTTATATATCCTAAATTTATTTAACAGATAGGAGAAAAGACATATCCTTCACTTTTCCCATTTAGAGCCTTGTGTAGGGGTGGGGAGACAGGTGGTTTGCTAAGTTCTGGAGCTGTATTTGTTTAATGAAGCTTTCTAACACAAGTAACTCAGAAAGAAATGGGAGAAAATACAAAATAAAAGTATTTTATTTATAGCCAGCCAGTATGGAGAAGTATGGTTTTCCATAGCCTCCCGTCTTGAAGTGGGCAGTGATTCCAAATAAGAGAAAGAAGTAGGTCACTTCATCACTCCCATTTCATGAACAAGGAGACCAAGTTTCCAAGATGGAAGTAGCTTTCAAAAATCTAGCAGCTTTAGGCGTGTCTCACCCTGTAGCATGCCTGCATCCAAGTCTTGGGTGTGTGCTATCTCTTTCCTTGTTTCTTAATAGACTCTTGTTACTGGCCTTATAAAAAAAATCTAGCAGTTTATCAGCCACCTACCATGTGTGGCCAAGCATAGGGCAGCATTTAATCCAGGGCAGTCCTCATCTTTCAAAGAAGATGTGAAAAGATAAGTTATTTGACCAGCTTGAATATTTAAACAACAAAGATAAAATAGTAAAATGGACATAATAGTAAAAGCATCTATTTCCGATGTTTGATTTATCAATTATGTTACTAGAGATTGTTAGAGTCATAAAATTATATAATATATTTAATTATTGCTTATTCTTCCAATTTTCATGAATCTATTTTACACAAACTCCCGACATTAATGTCTCTATCATAAGTCATCTAATCGCTTTCTAGAGCCCATCATCTATGCATTCATCTAGTTTGATTGAGGTATAGTTATTTTTCATCCATGTATAATACTGTCATGCCACAAGTATCTATTTTCCTTGCAATAGAACACTCTGTTTGTGTTTGTGATATTTTTTAAGTCACCCTGTAGACATTATATTCTCCAATTCCACAATGTACTCCCTCAAGAATAATTACAGAATGAACTAAATATCCTTGCCTCCTGATTTACCATTTGGTCAGATGACCTCTATAAATCTCAAAACTTGCATTGATTTTAATAGGTTAGTTTTTCTCCAAACAATATTTTTGCTGTTATAAATAAAGTAATTGAGTGATTGGCCATAAATCTGCAAGATTTGTAAAGCCTTGATTATAAGATGGTCCCCTGTTTGTCAAGACAGAATTTTTGTAGATGAAAAGTCCTTTCCTTCCATGCAGTCATTTACAGCACTGTGGCAGAGCTGGGATAAGACTGCAATCTTTTGTCTTCTGGTTGGAAGCTTATGGCACTGCTCAATACTATTGGTGGACTGTAAGCTTCTGGAGAAAAGCAGTGTCATATTTCTCATATTCAAGTCCTATTACAATATCTGATACAGCATAGGTTCTCAATAAATGTTGAATAAATGAATTAAATAATTAATCAAAACATCTTGTATTACTTTAACACACTTCCCACCCTTGATCGAGAAATGGGTGGGAGGGAGGGGAAATTTAAAATTCTAAATGTTGTCAAGTCACCCTCTAAACCAAAGAGGTGCATTGTTAGTTTCTTATGACAATCCTATGTGATTTTATTTGGATAGGCCCATATTGCTACGTCTCAGAGTTCAGGCTCATCATCTGAGCTTGCTAAATAGCAGAAGTAATCAGCCCAGAGATAGCTCATCACTTAGTGGCCATAAAAAATGGTCCAGGAAGGCTGATGCCAAGAATGTGGCGGGAGAGCTCCCGGTCTCATGGACAAGTCCCCACAGAAGAACAAACACTTCTCTGGAGCATTGTCAATTACAACCCTGCTTTCCAGCCCGCGAAGCCCCCAAGAATCCGGTCAACTCCCTGTGCTGGAGCTGGTGCTGCCTATGTAAGAGCCGGCAGATCTGGCATTTTCTTGGCTTTGCTCAACTATGGGGGAGTTAACTCACACATGAAGTAAGACAAGGAAGGTTGTCTTACAAACAAGTTTCCGTTTCTGAGAACAAAGCTCTGGATTGCTGAAATTGGTTGGACTTAAGCATCAGAAAAACCCTTCTGGGATCACGTTGCTTTGATGAGAAGAGGAAACACAGGGGTCAGCGGAGTCTGGGCAGTTGTGAAATAGGCTAAGCTCATATGTAGTCTCCTCGTCCTTCAGGGATAACTTCCAACTCCCAAAGGTGCCCTTTCACTGCAGCCGTCAATACCAGGACCGGACACTCATGGGACTCACCAAACCCATCCACCTTTCCTAGTTTTGCCTACCTGTCCTGAGTCTCTTCCCTGGTCCAGTGACTGGCACAATGTGTTGTGCCAATGCACTCCAGTTTTCCTTTCCCCTTTGTGTAATTAGCTAGTTAATACCTGATTCAAAGCACTTTCAAGCTACCTTATTAAGTGACATTTATTATGGCCCATCAAAAGTTCTAGAATAACATTCATCTTGTTAAGATAAAATAGTAACTACTTCATGGTCTGGCTCCTGCCTCCCTCATTAGCATCTCTTCTCTTGACTACACCCAACTTGTGCTTTATTCAAGTTATGCCAAACTCCTTGTGGTTTCCTAAGCCTATCCTACTATTTCATACCATACCTTGACTCACACTTTCCTCTCTTCCTGGAATGCTTCTCTATCATTTTCTAGGTCACAGATACATCTTGTCAACTGTTGCACATGCGTTAAGATTCAAACCAGGAAATGGCTACTGCAGGGAAACATTCCATGACACTCTTTCCCTCTCCCAGGATGGTTAAAAGTCCCTGGTATTAATGTGCACCAGAGCAACAATTTCTTTTTACAGTGTTTGTCTGTTCCCCTGTTGACTTTTCCCAAACTGACTGTGAGTTCCTAGAAATACAGGGATATCTTGTGGCAATGATAGGAAACTGAAATCAACTTAATATCAATTTTTTTTAAAAACTTGGGGCAAAAGAATTGCAGAGACTCAGACAGATATTTACATGACTGTGTTCATAGCAGCATTATTCACAATAACTAAAAGGTGGAAGCAATCCAAGTGTCCATCAACAGACGAATGGATAAACAAAATGTGGTATATACATACAGTAAAATGTTACTCAGCCTTACAAAGGAATGGAGTTATGAGATATACCACTACATGGATGAACCCTGACGACATCATATTGAGTTGATTCCACTTCCAAAAAATAGCTATAATATGCAGACACATGAAAGACAGACAATAGAGCACAGGTTACTAGGGGCAGGGGGAAGGGGAAATAGGGATTTAATGCATAATGGGTACAGACTTTCTGTTTGGGGTGATGGGAAAGTTCTGGAAATGTTTGGTGTTAGGTTAGCATAGCACTGCGACTGTGATTAATTCCACTTAATGTGTGCTTGGGAGTGGTTGAGATGGGAAGGTTTAGGTTGTGTATATGCTTCCACAATGAAAAAGAAGAGCAACAAAAGAGACAATGACGAGTAAATGTAATATATGACTTTGGATTGGATCTACTAATGGAGGAGAAAAGGCTCAAAAGGACATGATTGGGATATATGAAAAAATGGGAATATAGTATAGGAAACATAAGGATATATTGATCAAAAATTCAACTGTGCAATTCTTGGGTCACAGCTGAACTCAGCAGCTCAGACAATATCACCAGAACCCACTTCCTCATACTTTCCAATCTGTTTTCTTATTTGTAGATTTTATTCTAATGAAGATTTTTCTCTTTTCTTTTGTGGCTCCTAGAATATAATTAACAAATGTAAAAAGGGCACACATAAATTTGGAAAGAAAGACAAGAGCTAGATCATGCAGACCCTCATGATCATGTTTAGGGTTGTAGACTTGGTAATGTATTGTGAAGCCTTTGGGGATGTAAGCACAGGAAACCAATAGCTGCCGACACAATCACTGTAGCTGCTGCTGGAGAAAATGAATGGGAGAGGCTGGAGCAGAAGTGGGAGTTAGCAGCTAAGAGGTTCTTATAATAATCTGGAGAGCAAAAACGGTGGTCTGAAATCAGAGGGTGAGAATGAAGATGGAGAAAAGTGGACAGACAAGGCATTTTGGAAACAAAAACTGGCCTATGGTATTATGGATTGGATGGAGAAACTGGTTATGGAAAGATAGGAGTCAAGGATGCCTTCTATGTTAAGACTTGGAAACTAGAGATGCCATTTTCTGAAAGAAAGAGCTTGGTGGGTAAGGGATAGTGAGAGGAAGAGGCAGGTTTGGAAGGCGGAATTAGGAGCTCTGTTTGGATGTGAGGCATCACATGGACTTCAGTTTGGTTTGTGCACAGAATTACCTGCCCAGACCATGTGTCTGAAATAGGTATCTAATGACTGACTAGAGAAGAGAAAGATGTAGAAAACATTTGGGGGATATGGGCACTGTGCTTGATGTGTAGGGGTCAAATTTTAAATCTCAGACTGAAGTTTTGATTAGAGAAAGATTTGGATTTAAAGACATCAGATTAACCAGATCTTGAGTCTCTTACTAGTTCTGTGGCTCACTAGCTTTTTTATCTTCATCATTTTGTCTCCCTTCTCTGAACCGCAGCCTTTTCAACTGCAAATGGGGATAATTCTACACTCCTCACTTTCAGGGCTTGTGTGAAGATCTGCATGTTACAATGCATTGTGAACTGTAGAGGAACAAATATCTATAAATCAGAATTGTGACCATTTTAATGTATATATAGACATTAACACCAAAGGAAATTTTAAGTGAAACTGGACCATGCAAGAGAAATTGGTACATTCCTTCTTAAGGCCCTAAACTTTTGAAATAATCCCAAGAACAACCTTGGCCTTCTGGCGTCAATGAAACACTTTGCTTACTTTTTTAACCACTCCCATCACCCCCAGCTAGTTGCTCACAGCTTGTCCCCTGTGGCTGCGTTAAAATGCATTTCTCTCCTTTTATGGCCTAGTTTCTTAGGCTAAGTCCAGTCCATTTGGTTGCAAGAAAAGGTCAGACAATAGCTGACACGGCTTTCCTTCCCCCAGCTGGAGGGGAGTTAGAGATGAGTTCAAATATTTTGCCAACAAACTGCTGAGGGCTGAAACAACCACCTGTGAACTGAGCTTGAATGTTTTCTAATTTTTAATGGCAAAGCCTGGGAATGCCCAGGAAGGGGATGAGATCATCTGTCTCGTCTGTGAGTAGCGTGTTCTGCAGGTCTTCTCATTCCACATTACGTCATTCTGGAAGGAGAAAGTGTCTGGACATTCCTTACACAATCTGCAGGGGTGCTAAGTGAGAGAGGCACTGGTGTGCTGGAGAGCTGTAATTTCCCAATTTGGATCATACACGAGTGTGCATACTCACTAAGTCTGCCAACAGTTACAGAGTTTCTACTATGTGCCTATGGTTTCTGATGTAAAAATGATCTTGTACATACATTTATTTATTTGTTAATTTAACAAATATTTATTTAGGGTGTTTATTCTTCTTATAGGTGCTGGGCATACAAAGGTGAACAACCTCAGGGAGGTTGTCATTTCACCTACTCTGTAAACAAGCCCTGATGTGTAGTCTACATATTCAGCCTTCACTCTGCATTTAATTCTCACATGTGCTTTCTGTTAGTTGTTCTTTCTAACTACACCAAGAGTTATGTGACAGAGGTTAATATCAAAGAAAAGGAAGAGAAAAAATTCTCCCACTTCCTCTCTGATTTTCATAAGAACATTGGATGGTTTATGGTTGAAAAAAAAATCTATAACAGTTGGGAGTTATTCCGCTGTGGGTGCCAAGATGTCATGAAGCCACCATTCTTTCTGTGGACCACAGTGACAGGCTGCCTGCTGATCTGTGCATTTGTATTCAATGCAAAGAGTTTGTTCTAAATAGACTTTCCTCAGCCCTTCATAACCATGAATAGATCTTATTATCCAAGCAATCATTGAAAGCTACTTTCAAACTGTGCTTTTAAAGACAGATATCAACGGAGACTTCAAACTCATCCATTTTGCAGATAATCAGGTCCTAGTTTCACGAAGGTTAATGTACTGGGACTATGGTTGGGTCCATAGGAAAAAGTAGGAAATGACAACAGAAAGCAAAGGAAAGTTAAGAAGGAAGAAAGTGAGAAAATGAGTTAACATTAATTCTGTGACATGCATATTTAGTCTTCATCATAACCTAGTAAGTTACACCATATCATATATATCTCTATTTAAAGACAGGCAACTTGAAATTTATGGAGATTCTGGAGCCAGCCAAAACCAAACAAGTGGTGAACATGTCAGCTGGGATTCACATCTAGGTCTAGCTTTTCTCTACCAATCTATTGGCCAGTTGCCTCTATTTCTTCTTAACAAGTCCCTGATCGCTGGCATCTAGACGTCTATTAATTTTGCCAATCACTCAAAGTCCAGGGGATTGAAATTTTTGTTTGGTAACTCCAAATATCTAGCTAATCCAAATTTAAAAAGAGAATATTATCCATTTAAAACACTTCATCCAAAAAGTTCTGGTTTCAAGCTCCTGACTCCCCTTTGAGGTTACTTAATTGGATCATATAACAGATATAAATAGAATTGGATAGTCCTCAAGGCTCCTTGCCGAGTGACCACTGATGTAGACTGAGGTTTGGATGACTCACCATGAAAATTATTGTAACCGATTGGTATTACGCTCCCAATTACAGTGCTTCTCTGCAGAGGAAGTAGAACTGTTCCTCCGAAAAGGATTTCACAAGTTATATGGATTAATCACATAGCTTGTCATGTTGTGATGTTGTGTCTACATGTCTGACTTCCCATTTGGAGTGCTGGGTCCTTCAGAACAAGAACCATGCTGACTCAATCTCACCATGTCCCCACAGAATGCCATGGTGTTGGCACCCAGTCATCTCTGAGTGAACATATATCAACTATCTCTTGCTGCAAAGCAAACCACACCGAAACTTAGTGGCTTCAAACAGCAACCATTTATTAAGCTCACAATTCTCCGGGTCAGCAATTTAAGCCAGGCTTAGCTTGGCATCTCTTCTGACTCCTGCTGTGCTTCCCTATGAGTGTGTGGTTAGCTGTATCCAACTAGGCAGCCCTGCTTCGGAGTGCAGCTGTCCCCTGGAGCAAAAGGGGGTAACAGGGTTTTCTGTGTCGCCTCCCACTGTGCACTGACAAGGGTGCAAGAGAGAGCAAGAGAAATAGAAGCAGGCAAAGCCTCTTGAAGTCTTTGAACTGGCACATTGTCACTTCAAGTTACAAGGGCAGCCCGGATGAAAAGGATGGGGAAACAAACCCCTAACGTTGATGGAAAGTGGTACAGAGACACATTGTGATGGGTGCAGGATGAGTAGAGAATTGGGGCCATTTTTCAATCTACCAGAAAACACTTGTTGAATGAATGAATAAAATGTACAACATGCTAAAATATGATATATGATATATTTTCTCATTAAAAGTATGCCCTCTTTATAAAAAGCTTGCTTTCTAAGCTGGAAGGAGGAAATAAAAGGCACTGACCATCTTAGAGTGCGAGACGGCCCATATTCTACAGCCAGCAAAGGTGAGAACCTGGGCTGATATTTCAAATTAGAATGTCAAATTTCATAGTTTGGTTTTCTTTTGTTTTATATTTTTCCTCGGAGACAGGGGAATCTCCTGATCTAATTGTCATCACAACTTTAAGTTCGTTAATACTACTAGTTGTCCACTTTACCTTGAGAAGCAGTGCAGGATGATTTAGTGAAAAGAGTCTATGTTTTGGAATCAGTCATGGTTTCAAATTCTGGCTCCTGCATGTCCTGGTCATGTGACCTTGTGCAATTTGCTTCACCTGTCTGGATTTCAGTTTCCTCAGCTTCAAAATGGGGGTTGATAATAACAACTGTGCATATCTGTCGGGATTATTGAATGAGATACTATATAGATAGCACTTAGCATATATACGTAGTGTCAGAGCGATATTAATCTGCTTCACATTTTTCTTCCCTTTGTCTCTGTATTGCTGAAGGACACCTTCCCATAAGTCTAGGGTAGGAAGATGCTTTACAAACTCTGATTTAAGAAGATGCTCTAGGGAATACTAAAGTCAATGAAAAACAAAGGACATCACTTTTACTTGAAAATACTAGTAAATTAAGACATTGGATTGCACAACAATTTAAACAAGTATTTTATATTAAGACAAACATGAATGTGAATGTGGCTTCACATGTGGCTTCAAAGAAATTTCCAGTAGACTAAAGAATAGTCTACTTTAGGTTATTCTGTATATTCCTTGGAGTCCGCTATGGTTGGATGAAAACTTTGAGAATTAAATATAAGGTAATACCTTCCTAGAGCCTAGCTTCCCACTGCGGGTTCCTCCAGATGTTGATTTCTCTATTTCCATGCTTGCAATTAATAGAAAAAAATCTCTCTCTTTGCTTACATTCCTGGATCTTCATTTTTGAAAGGAAAACTGGCTGCATCAATTTCCTCTTTGATCTATTCAATGTTCCATCTTCCAGCTGAATCTCCCCACACCTCCACACCCACTCAATATTTACTTTTTCCCTTTTCCCACATCCCATCACACTGGAACACTGCTCATAAAAAGAACTGATGAAAAGGGAATCCACCATGGTACAATGACTCTTCCTGCAAAGCAGAGCTCCCGATTTGCAAGCTGTATGCTTCTTGCAGGTCACCTTTGCTTGTCATTAACATTCAGTCCAAACTCTCAGACATCGATGAAGATTCATGACAATAATTTGGGATCACCACTGACATGCTGTACACCAAGTCCAATCCTTTCAACACCATGAGGTCACCAGAGAAAGAAAAGAACTAGACTGAGTGGGACGGTTTTAAATTCACTAACATGGACACCTGCCCTGTGCAAAAAGCCTCTGCAATCTGTCAGTCAGGCAGCATATGCTGTGTTATGGGCTCTGAATTGGGGACCAGGCTGAACGGATTCACATCCTCTTTTTCTCCCTCACTAGACGTGTGGCCTTGAGTCATAATCTTATTTCTCTGTGTCTCAGTTTCCTCAGTTGTACAATGTAGATGATAATGCTATCTACCTTACAGAATTGTTGAGAGTATTAAATGAGTTAAGTGTGGAAAATGCTTCAGAGGCACTGGCATATGCAAATCTTTACGTTTTGTTAATATTTGCAGTTCAGATTGTTTGCTGTGTGACTACATGGGCAGGTGTAAAATCCTTTTTGTAGTCAGTGTACAAATCCATAAAATGGGAATAATTACACTTGCCTCAAGGGGTTATTGTAAGAATTCAATGTATGCAAAGTACTTAGTATAACTAAGCAGAGAATAATAGCTGCTTGTATTAATAGTGACAATCATCATCATCCTCATGACATCAGTAATGAAGATGATTGCCCGATGCCAATGAGGAGTTTTTAAATGTCAAAATATGTTTGAAAATTAAGTCTCAGGAATCTACTGTGTAAAGAGACAGGCATGAGAAATGAGAATTTTGGAGTTTTACAGACTGGATTTGAGTTTCCAGCTCCACAACTTAGCAGCAGCCTGACAGTGGCGTGTTATTTGACTTTTCTTTGTTTCTGTTTCCTCACTGGAAAAACTGGAAAAATACCACCTACCTTGCAAGACTGCTGAAGGATTAAATAGGATCCTATGTAAAAGCACTTGGCATATTTTTAGAGCTCAATAAATGGTAGCTATTCTAAATCAAAGGTCTAAGACAGAAAAATGACCCGTAATTTTTTATTAATATGAAGTGAATTGAAAAACTGATTTATCCTTGTGAGCTTGGCTCCTGCTAACTTAATGAAGATGGAAGAGAAAAGAGGAATGAGGTTTAGAGGGACTAAAGACACAGAGTGCATAGGGAGTTGCACTGAGGTTAGCTATAAGGAATTTGTGGTTGATTCAAAAGATTTCAGTTTTATGGGGTTTGAGGGCCTTTTTCAAAAGGAAAACCAGATGTATCAATGGAAAGTTCATGCAAACAATGCTATCTTCAGCAAACGCTGCTCTGAGTTTAAATCTGTTATACTGGATATGGGTGCAGTGGGGAAGGATCCTGGGGTACTTTTTAAAATCTCATTTTTCCTGTCATGCAGACCTTCAGTAATGTTCTTAAGGGGGTCGTGAGGCCCGTATTTTGTTGGCAAAAAGCCCCAGAGCTATGAGCAGGAGGACAATTCCAGTATAGCCAAAAAGCAGTAGGGTGTTCCACCTCAAACCCCTATTTAGTGTCTTTGAAGAAAACTCTATTTTCTTCTGTAGGAATCCAGCATTCTCAGTCCCATTGTTTTCCTGGAACAGTCAACTTGGGTGAGTTGCTTCTCTAAGCCCCTTAGTCATTTGACTCTATGGGCCCGAAGTGCCTAGCAGTAAAGTAGGCTCATGAGCAAACAAATAATATAAGTTAATTTGCTTTGTCACCTAGACTACAAAGACAATGAATTTTCTAATAAGTTTAGCAGAATTAACTGGCAGGCTGCATGAAAAGCTTTTGAAATATTTAAAATATATAAGGGAAAATCATCACAAGATCAACTATAAAAAAGTACATAGCTTGGGAGTCTACTATGAGCCGTGATGCCTCAGCATTTTCCATACATTATCCAACTAAATCGTTACAATAACAAGTTAGGCATTATCTCTATTTTATATAAGCAGAAATGAAACCAGGAATATTGAGCAACTTGTTCAAACCTAGGTTTAAATCTCTGGGCCTGTGCTCTTGCATTACACTAGTATTTTTCTATGTGTGACATGCTTAGTACTGATGGTATGCGAGATAATTTTAGGTGGAGTATGGAAAAACATATTTCAATTTTAATAATTATATAGTAATTGTAACATCTATCTATCTATCTATATAAGCATATCAGAGTTGTGGTTTCATGAAACTGATTGCTTGGACTGTTTTTACAGAAGTCTATTTAAAGAAAAATATTCAGGACTTGAAGCACAGATATGGAAAAAATTGTTAAGAATGAGTGAAGTGTGGGAAACACTGTCCTAGGCCAGGCTGTCCTCTGTGTTTTATAAAGAACGGCTGCAGGCTAGAACAAACCAGATTTCTCTGGAAACTTTAGTCAATTTGTCAGTCACCTCCCCAAGTGTTTGCCAACTTCTGATGACTCCACCATCTTCTCAGTCCCTGGAGCTAGAAATCTAGAAATCAGCCCTTTGCTTACTCTCACTAGCCATGGCCTGGTGATGCTAGTGCTTCACCACCCTCACTCATCTCACAACAGCATCCTAACTGCTCTCCCCAACTCTAATCTTACAGAATGATCCTGGAAAATCCCAAAGTAACCATGTTACTCTCTCTGTGAACTGAATAAGGGCCCCCCAAAGTTGTCCATACCATAATCTCCAGAACCTTGAATATGTACCTTACATGACAAAAAGGACTTTGCAGATGTGGTTAAATTAAGAATCTTGGGGTGGGAAGATTATGGTGTATTATCCAGGTGGACCCGAGGTAATCAATCGCAAATGCCCTTTTAAGAGGGAGGCATGATGACAATGAAGACTGACTCTGAAATTAGACAGCCTGGGATTAGTATCGTAAACTGAGTTTTAAATTCATATTTTTCTAGTTCCAAAGCTCATGCTCTTAATTAACTACTATCTAACAGACGAAACATGTTAATTCTGATAACCTGAATGACATGTATAGACACTTATTCTTCCCTATTCTGGCTCTATAAGTGATCAGAATAAGAAATCTGATACATCTAAATTGAGGTCAGAAGCTCAATGACCAAAGTTTTAAGTCCATGAAGGATGCAGTCTAAACCAGACTCATATTTTGGTCCATTGTGCATGTCCAAACAGGATTTCCCAACCCTGGATATGACTCATTTGCTGAAAGAGACATATAGCCACCTCTGACTCAATAGAAGAGAAATAAAGGTAAGAGAACAAGTTCCATAAGTGAGCAAAACTTAGGTAATTGGAAGGGGAAAGCAACTCCACAATCCTGTGGCTACCACCAGCCACAGTTTCATATCTTCAGTCTTATTCCTATTTCCTTGTCCATTTTCTATAGGATTATAAGCGATCTATTT
The DNA here is from genome assembly GCA_029593785.1 of Cabassous unicinctus. Classification (NCBI taxonomy): domain Eukaryota; kingdom Metazoa; phylum Chordata; class Mammalia; order Cingulata; family Chlamyphoridae; genus Cabassous; species Cabassous unicinctus. The sequence goes on from JAQZBX010017057.1 coordinate 17,550, forward strand.
AAATTTCAGACCTATTTGTGCATAGACTGTTAACTTTCCTCAATACCCATTCTCCGGTTCTACTATAGAAATGTAAAATCTGATTTTTATGTGTGTCCATGGCTGTCTACAGCAAATACTACATTTCCCTATCTTCTTTATAGCTGACAATGGACATGTGACCAAGTTCTGATGAATAGGTTGAAATCATAAGTGTTTTGTGCAAGCTTCTGGGAACCTTCTTTAAGAGAGCACTGGAGAATGCCCTTAGCATTCTTACTTTATCACTGCTTCTATCTGGCTGCCTGGACTGTGATTTTAGAATATGAGTTTGAAGGTCACCGTCAGGGATGGTTGGAAAGGTCTTGAATTCCTGAGTTGACCCACAATATCAGCCTTGGAGCATATAACTCCAGACTTCTACAGGAAAAATAAAGAAATTCCTATTGTTTTTAGACCAGTATTTATTTGGAGTATTCCATTACTAGCAGTCAATCCTAATCTTACACTATGTATCAATCATGTCACTCTTTTGCTTAAATCCAATGCGTGCTTTCCACTTGCTCTAAGAGAAAAATCCCAACCCCTTAGCAAAACATTCAAGGTTCTTATAATATGTATATTTAATACCATCTTTTAAGCTTTCCTGCTTGTATTCCACCAGCCAAAAATCCCTAAAGATCCATATTTCCCGAAATATGCCACCATTTGTCCTGTTTCTATTTCTCTAGACATGCTGTCAACTTCTGCTTTGAATTTCATCCTCACACATTTGCTAGAAAAGCATTACCTCCTCTGAAAACCTCCCTTATCCCTTGAGTAGGCTTGTGTGCTCCACCCACTCTATTCTATTTGTACTGGATCGATGATCCATTCAACAATTGCTTCAACACAGGCTAGGAGCTTGTCTGTATTTCTAGCTCCACCATTAGACTGTGCTTCCAGAAGGAAAGAACAGTGTCGTGTTCACCTTTAAAACCACACACACTGCCAAGCCTGTAATAGATGATCAATAAAGTCCTTTTTAGTCCATATGTGTTGATCACCCAGCCATCCTTCATTACTAACCAATCAGATGCTTCAAAAAGACTTTGTTGATTCCTTTAAATTAAACCTTTGAGGTTCATTCTGATGTGAATCCAGCATGCGCCACCTATAAGCTCTGTGACCTGGGGCAACTCTCTTTCCATTTCCAGTATCAGTCTCCTCTCCTTTAAAATAGGCATGAAAAGACCTGCTTCATGGTATTTGGGGGATTATTATGTAGTAACTACATAACGCTTCTAAGCTGACCAACTATTAACCCCAAATAAATGGAATTAATTATCATTATTCTTTAGGAAAGTTAACCTGACTTAGAGAAGTCACCCTCAAAGCCACAGGGATTCAAATTATAGGAGACATGAGACTCTATGTAAAGAAGCACAGAAGAAAGACAATGGTGCAGGCAGCCTTGCATATTGGAGCCAGCATTGGAATGGGCACCTTGATCTTTGACCGAGGCCTGGCTGAGCCACTAGATTGCTATGAGATTATAAAGAAATCACATCCACCCCCCAGACCTTAGTGTATCACCTGTACACCCTGTGGTTGGAAGTGCTCAGGTGATGTCTCAGGACTGATTGAGGTTATCATGGTCCTGAGCAGCACTTACTTGGGCCCAGGTTTACCATTCTTTTGTCATTGGACCACACACGTTTTGCCCTTAGCTGGACAGCGCTGACCAGTCTCCCTCCACCCCCACACCTCCTATTCACCCACTGTTTTATGGGAAGCAGGATGAGTTGGTTGTACCTTCAGACTTTGGTCTGATGATGCATGTTTTTGCAGAGCGGGTGATTGGTTTCATATGGCCACACGCTCCAGCAGCTGGGGACATCTGCTTACACTTAGCACATAGACACTCTTTCAAAGTCAGGAGTCTGTATGCTCCTGACCCAGCAAGGCTTGGTGCCTCTGAGCTGCAGTAAGAATGGGACTTAGACTTGTGCCCCAGATTCACACGTCAGGAAGAATAACCCAGACATGAAACAATTGGAGTGAGAATCAGCACTCTGGCATCTCAAGATGTATAAATTGCCTGTGGGAATGTGTCAGGGCTGGACAGGAAGCAACATGTTACACTGCTGAGGATGATTAAAGAAGGTCCTGAAGTATGTTTTGTTCCCAGAGGGATGCCCAGACTTTGAGAATATTGACCCACATAGAATATTGACACTCAGCATGTGACCTCGAATCATCATGGAAAGGGACTATCCACTCTGTGTTACTTCCCCCTACAGATCTGAATTTCTGCTCCACTGCAGTAGACAACATGCATAGGGGAAAGGGCACTGGTCTTGGAATTATTTGACTCAAGGTCTACTTCCAGGTCTTCCATTCACTCTGTGTATCCTTGGACAAGACACTGCCTCTCTGAGCAGTGGTTACCTCACCCCAAAAAGGAGTCCATTTAGAATCCAATAAGGTGCTCTGTGGAAGTGTTTTGTCTACTGTGAAATGTTATTCAAATGCCAGGTACTATTGTTACTATCCAAAGTATATCTCAAGCTCATGGAGATAGAGGAAAATATATTTTATCCGACCAGCCAGAAGAGAAATTATTCGACAGATCCCTTGAGATGTGGAGGTCTACTTTCATACCAGCACCTTCAGGAACAGGTGACCATAGACTTACAGAAAAGTCAGTACTGTTCTTGCTGGTCACAAGAACCCACCCATCCCGGTCCAGCCCCGGTCTGCTTTCTCTTCTCTGGGGCCGGTGGAACACAATGTGTTCCCTCTTTCACAAGAAGTACCTGCAAATATTTGAAAATGTGATCAGAGAAAAAGCCTAGGCTTTACCATCAAGTAGTCCTGGGTTCACATCCTGCATTTCTGCTCTTCATCTGTGTGACCAGAGAGTGTTGAGTAAACTCTGTCAGCCTTAGTTTTTCCACCTGTAAAGGCAGGTAGGAAAACTGATGCAGTGAGACGATGGTAAGGATGAAGTTAGATGATGGACAGGCAGCCTGAAATCGTGCCAGGCTGGAGTAGATCCCCAGTGCATGGTATCTTAAGCTGTTGCTATACGTTGTTGACCTAGCCTTTGCTATTATTGCTCATATTTAACACACACGGGTCACTAAATGTCCAAATAGGCCTGTACACAGCTTGATTTGGGGCATTAGTGAATCAACTCCTTGCACATTTACTGAGCTTCTTTGCCTCAGGCAATGTGCAAGCCACTGTTGAAAAGTCAAAACAGAAGAGGTCCCTTCAAGGAGGAAAAAAACATCAGGTAATGGCCAAGTTTCCAGAGTAATGGATGTATGGCAGAACTTTAGATATAGCTCAGAAGTATAATGGAGAGCTGAGGACCTTTAGCTTTTGTTCTTTCCTTTTAAAAAGTATCTGTAAGATTTCAGGTTGAGATCGTTTGCTTGATCTAGAAAAGAACCATGAAAAGGCCACTCACACCTTTAGGGCCAAGGTACAAAGAATTAAGTGGCTTCTCCATACCTGTGACAATTTACCTTAGGCCTCACTCATCTGCCATAATCATGGCAGTAAATTGTCACATCACAACAATTATTCCATAAGAGCCCAAGGCAACCGCTAAAATGCCAGTCAGGTGCTTTCTGTTTAAAATATGTTCATAGTTCCTCATAGCTCTTAGTTTCAAATCCAAATTCTCTATAGTGGGCCACAGTCCTCTCATAATCTTGCCCCTGCCTGCCATTCTTTCCCCCTCCATACTCCACCACTCGAACAAATACACAATCTGTACTCCAGCCCTGCCACGTTCCTGCAGTTCCCTGAGTGAGTCAGACCCTTCCACTCCTTTATGCACAGGTCCATACAGCTTCCTTCTCTTAGAAAATCTCTCCCCACCTTCTCTGCCTGCACAACTTCCACACATCCTTCTTCAAGGATGAGCTTAATCATCAATGTTTACGAGAAACTGTGCCCAAGCACCCTGGTCTAACTTGAGAGCATTTCCCCAGGCCCAAAGCAATGATCCTTATCACCATCTCCAACGTATCTCACTTTTTTATAATTCCCTATTTCCTTGACTGTCACTTTACTGTGAGCTTTTTGGGAACAGAGGTCATGAATTATTCATCTTGGTGTCATTCACAGTGTTCCTTATATACCCCTATGGGTGGACAGAAGCATGGATAGACGCATGAGCAGTTTCCAGAACCATAGATCAAAATCACACCATCTTTCCACTGTGAAAAACAATTGCATAAGACTTAGTGAATCACCTATTACCCTCTGAAATATATTGGCCATAGTTATAAAGAATCCCAAAATATTTGGAATTCATCTGTAAATTACTCAATCTAGTTTTTAATCCTGAATAGTTTGCTCCACTTGACAGCCATAAAAAGGAAAAATTATATCTTTTACTTTTCATTCATGTGTAGACATTCCAAATACTAAACATGACATGTGGTCATTTCCCTTTACCTTACACTATAACAGTTAATCCTAGCCATGTTCAGTATGCTGCTCTGTATTAAATCTTTTCAAGCAACAGAAATTCTGTTGGGAAAAGAAAAAAAAGTGGAGGGAGAGGAAGAGATAGAGCAAGAAATGGAGAGAGAGGAGTACACCTTAATCTTTTATCTTTTATTGGGCCCAATAGTAACTAAACTAGAGCATTAGGTTTTCCCCAAGAATTCTTATTGGGTGTTGCTGGGCTTATCAATCTCCTTCACTCTTTTGTGGAAGTCTGTTGTTGACTGAACCCAAAGAATTTTCTTCTGAAAATGCCTTCCTGGTGTATCCAGATGTACCTGATTCCTGGTATTTAGACACAAAGCTGAATTTCTCGTCTCACTTCCTCCAGGACTCTGCAAACCCAGAAAACCAATATTAACCTGAAATCTCCAAATTCTTCTTGTTTACATAACTCAGGCTGACCTTATCTTGCTATGTTTGCTCTGGAAAGGGATTTGACCATCAAACACACTCATACACACACATATAAGATAGTCATGGTGTCCCCATGAAGACAACCATGCTTTCCGATACTTTGAAAATGCCAATTTACAAAGCTCTTTTAGCTGCACAGCACGGAGTTGATGGCTGTTTCCTCATTTACTTCACATCCCTGGTCAAAGAGGCCTCCACTGACCACCTTACCTAAAAAAGGCCCCTTGCCTCTATATCCCTTTTTCCTGCTTTAGTTTGCATTATTGCACTACTGTTTTCTGACAGTATACAAATTACTTATTTGTTCCTTTATTTCTTATCTGTCTCCCCACACAAAAAAGGAAGACACATGAAGGCAAGAACTTTGATAGTTGGGTTCATTGTTCCAACCCTAGAGCCTAGAATTCGTGGCATATAGTAGCTACTATAATAGAGATGACAGAGCCAGAAACAGATCCATAGAGGAGAGAGAGATGATAAGAAGAGATACATAGGTGAGATAGATAGATGATAGATAGATAGATAGATAGATAGATAGATAGATAGATAGATAGATAATAGATAATGGATGGATAGATGCATGGATGGATGGATGGATGGAAAGATAGAGGGAAAGAGAAAAAACAGATAGAAATATTACTTTTTTATAAATGAGTGGAGATAAGAGAAAGAGTTTGGAAAGTTAACTTTCCATCTGGCTCTTCAGTGTTTGTAATTTCTCTGACCTTGGGAAAGAGGCTCAACTTCTCCTTGCATCAGTCCAATTCCTCCACACAAAGCACCATATAATTTTGCCTCTGCTGACTCTGTCAACCTCACCTCTTGTCACCTTCCACACCATCACCAGATACAAGGGCCTTCTTTCAGCTTCTGCAGCAACATCTTCCCCACCTCTCAGCTTAACCCAGGATAGTCTTCATACCTCTCTTCACCTGGCAAGCTCACCATTCTGAAAGAGAGGCCTCCCCTCCTTATCTCTCTGAAAACCTCCCACCCCTCATCATTCTCTGTCATCACTTTGTTTCCTTCCGAAAGAATTACTGTTTTGTAACTTTTAAAAATATGTTTCCCCCCCTTAATTGTAAGCACCACGAGTGCAGGAGGCATGTATATCTTATCCAGCTTTTTTAGACCCAAGAGCCTAAAACCATGCCTGGCAACAAAGAGACACTTAATAAATACATGCTGAATTAATAAATGAATAAGAAGATTATTTTTAACTACCTTACAAAGTTGTCTGAAAGATTAAACATACACCTTTTAAAGTTAGGTGAAATATGGAGGTAGCAACCATGAAAAGTAAATTGCTCAGCAGTGTGGCTGGAGCACAGCACAGTGTGTGCTTAATAAATGCTAGTTATAAATGTTATTCTTGTTATTATCATCTGTTCATAAACATCGGTTACATTTACTATTTAGCTCAAATAATTGTTCATATTTGAGATTAAAAACTGCACAGAAATGAATATCTCAAAAGTTTTGCTAATTTACATAAGAAAGTTTTATTGCTGTTGGAAAAAAGGCCATTTTGTCTAAGTGATGTAGATTCTCTAGTTGTATAGTTGTATACTTTCGGGTTTGGTCTGAATTTAATGATTTCACCCTTTACTTTGATCTATGTTGAAATAAATTTGCATCATGTAAAATGCTATAGTCTGAACTAGCTTTAACTCTTACAAGGAATAGACCCACCCTTACTGCCTCTCTGTAAACCCTCAGCAGAGAAAGCATCAGATCAGACAAGAAAGGAGACCAGAAGGGGAAGCACCCTAGGAAGCAACGCACCTGGGTCTTTGCGTCTAGTTGGAGTGTGTGTGGTATGGGAGCTGTGCCTGTCCTCTCAGCGGCTGCCCTCTGTCTTCGGCCCAGCTGCTTTGCTTTTCTGACTCGCCGGACACCTGGCAGAGCAGATCTATGTCTGGCTCCAGAGAGTAATGAGACGCCTGCATTGCTGCCAGGAAAGGCCTGTGCTTTTGGGTACCGGGAGGAGAGGAAGAACATCTCTAACGGCACCATTTAGCACTTGACAGCATCAGCCTTTCCACCATTAGACTAGCTTTCAGGGTTTTATAAGCAAGTTGTAAAAATGGATTTGCGTCTGAAACCTGAAGCAGGCCCTTTATCATCAGATCTCAACCTTCCTAAAATATAACTGGTTTCCAGACTTGAAGGGAGGTGGAGTGGTAGGTGAATCCATTTACTAGTTTAAATTTAATAAAAAGAAGAGAAAGAAATAAAAACCAGTGAGTTGAGCTTTCTTTGGTTGCAGGCAAAATGTTACTTCCTTGGTGCAGTTAACAAGCCCCCTGTTTGCTAATGACTCACTGAAGGACTTTGTGCCATGCCTTGGCCTTTTCTCTGCCTCAGTCTCTTCTTGGGTGGAATGAGTAAATCAGAACCTTCTGGTGCTGCAGTTTTGCATTCCAGGACCTTTAAAATATCTTAAGAAAATACAATTAATTATTTGCTCTGGTGGTCAGTGTTTAAATAAGACAAAAAACACAAATGAGAACCACGAGCATGTTTAGACATAGAAATAGCCACCAGACTATTTCTCTAAATGCTTTAACATATTTGGTTTCTGTCCAGTATAAATGTTTTGTCACCCAATGCTCATAAAAATTTTACTTCACTTGGGTAGAGAAACGTAAGACTCCATGCATGCCTTGTACATCAGAATATATTTTTCTCTCTTTAGTTTTGGACAAATTCAAGATGCACAAAGACTCCAAAGTATTTTTCAATAGAAATTGAAAAACATGATGCAGCCAAATTGGGGGGCAAGGGCTGGGCAGTTGGCCAGGGAGTTGGAAAGATTTGGATATGCACATTCACTCAAATACCACGTTTCAGCACCTCCATGGGTGCTGGAGCACTGTCTGAAATGCACTTTGATACCATATGGGCTGAGTGTGTGTGTGTGTGCATGTGTGTGCATGCACACATTTGCACATGCTCTTTTCTTTGTGAAACAGCAAGTCTGATCTCTGAGCTAAGTTAGCCACCAGGATGCAAAGGAGGTGGCTTCTCTAGTCTTGTTTGTCATGGCAGCTGCTCATTGACGAGATTGACCCTCCTGTCTTCTCAGCTACTCAGATTCCTCAAAAATCCTCTTTTTAATACTGTGCACCAGGCATCCCAACCAACTCAGACCCTGCCATGCCACCTCTTCTTCAGGCCCTGATATGTTACAGCTGCTCTGGATCCAGCGGGGGCACAAGAGGCCAGGGGACTGATTTTGTGTAAGCAGCCCAGGAGAGTAGAGGACCCAGAGGACTAAGAGTCAGGAGACCCAGGTTCTAACCCTGTTCTGCTAATTACGAGCTGAGGAATCCTCAGGCCCCACAATCCTGAACCGTACATTTAGGGATCATGCTCATCGGGCAGACATAAATCTCTTGGTACTTACAAGAGCCCAATGAATGGGACAGGGCTTTGTAATCTAAACATCATTTGTCAGTCATAAGATATTAGGTTAGTAGAGATGCTTAAAATAATGGGCTGTTTTACAAGAATTTATTAGAAGTGATCTTATTTTATTCAAACTTAAATTATGTGCTATCTCAGGATGTTTTGGAACTGGAAGGAAGCACTTAGATCTTCTTATCTAACTTTCCCAAAGTGAGGGGAAAAGCATTTCTCTGGAGGCCTACAAGATGGTCTGGGGGCATATACAGAGAGAGTATTTTAACATCAAATCTCATTCTGAGAAAGTCATTCACTGCTCAGTTTCCTCTTAATTCATTTATTTACTTTAAGGAGAAAGTCTAAGTTTGGGGCCAGCTTGCCTCTAACACCTCTTAAACCTTGTCATCTTTCTTATTAACAAAGAGACAGGATGCCTCAGGCTCAAAGTCTTCTGCAGACAACAGTATCTAGATAAGATTAGGTTAAAAAGGAAATTAATTTTGTTACCTTTATTTTATAGCTAGTGAATCTTATTTTCCATTTTAGCATGATAATTATTCTTTTTCATATAAATTTATTTAAATTAAAAATGTAAATTGATTTAAAGAAATACATAAACATAAATAAAATTGAGTGAAATTGATGCCATAGGTAAATATGACAATAGTCATGTTTTTGTCTTAGTTATCTATTGCTGCATAAATAAATTATCCCAGAACTTTGTGGCTTAAGCAGTAAAAAACAGTTTCTGCAGGTTCAGAATTTGGGGTGGTTCTGGCCCAGAGTCTCTCCTGAGGTTGTAGTCAAGAGGTTGTCTCAAGCTACAGTGCTCTGCAGATTTGACTGGGGCTGGAGCACCAGCTTCTTAGGTGGCTTTCTCATGTGGCCGGCAAGTTGGTGCTGGCTGTTTCTCGCCCATGGGCCCCTCCACAGAGCAGCTTGAGCATCCTCATGACATGGCAGCCTGCGTCCCTCAGAGCAAACAATCTGAAAGTTCAAGACGGGAATAGCAATGTCTCCTATGACCTAACTTCAGAAGTCACACCCCTTCACTTCCACAATAGCAAACAAGTCACGCAGATCAGCCTTATTCAGCATGGGATGGGACTGTACAAGGCGTGAATACAAAGAGGTGAGGACCATTTGGAGGCCATGTTAGAGACTGGCTACCATCAGTGACGTACCAATGACTGAAGTATGAAAAACACTTCATACTTCCCTTCTACAGAGAGGGCTACTGAGCATCAGAAAAGGCAACTGAAATAATCAAGTCCATGCAAGCACTTTGGGCAGAGCCAAAGTTAGGACCCAGATTTCCTGGTCTCCAGCACAGTTTTCTTCCCACCATATTACAAATGCTGATCCTGTCTTTGACCTTTCAAAATTATAGGAGAAATTTGGTACTTTCTCAGGCCAAGACTGATGCTTCCCTAGCCTCCAACAGGAAGCTGATGCTACAACCAATTACTATGTTCTCAGTTTCCCCACCTGGGGCTGGGTCCAGGCAAGTGAGACAATTTTAAAGACAGATCTTAAATCTGGTGTCAGAGATTGTCAACCCTTGAGATTGAAAGCAGACTGTCCACTGTATTCAGCCCACAGTGTTTTATGTCTCCTGTGGTCCAAACAGTTTCACTAGCTTGTTTTTATCTTCTTATTTTGTTAATGAGTAGCCAATTAGATGTGAAGTCAGGATATTTCACCAAAAAACATTCAAACAGAAAAAATCAGAGGTGCTGACAATGTCTGGTCTGCCTTCCTATATGATAACCATCAGCTGGAGTTGCATTTTGGCTGCACATGCCCTCAAGTTCATCACAGTCCCTGCTACTCCTCCATGCTTCAACCCCTGAACTTGGTTTTCTTAAATTCCCTGATTAGTCTCCATAAGCAATTGAACTGAGTACCTTTGACCTAATCCAACCAGTTCTTTTACAGGTGAGTAAATTGAGACCTTGACAGTCAGTGGGATGAGCATATATCTAATAAATGACTCACCCAAGGCCACATGGCTGCTAAGTAGTAAGGCAAGGACTATTATGGGTTTCTTTCCTACCTAAGCCAACACTCCTCCCAAGACTCCCCTCTGCTCCTCCCACAAACAGACTTCAAAATAACCGTGGGATGTTCTGGATAACTCAGCTAATGTGAGTTATACAGAATATAACTCATTTATATTCTTTCTGCACTTTTAGCCTTCAGAATGGTCTCACATCTCACAGCAGATTGGGGGATAGCAACTCAATCCTCATGACCCTATTACCCATTGTCAGAGTTGGAAAAAGAAAATAAAAATGCTTAAGCATATCTCCATTCTAAAGGAAGGATAGTAAATAGAGAAAATGCAAGTACAAAAATGTTTAAGTATTGGGGAAAGATTGGCAACAATCCCCAAACATCATAAATTTCAGTCCATCCAACTACCAGTGCTCCTTGTCTTAAACCTTTCAATTTACCATTTATTACTACTAAAAATAATTTATTCTACATCTTCCAAGTAAAAAGTTTCTTGGTTTCCCATTCTCTGACTTTTATGAAGTCACCAGCTTGGCCTCCATGTGAAAGGCAAGTGTTTAACTAAATTGCATATAAAAATGGTGGAGGAAAGGGAGTGTGATTTTGGCATGCTGTAGGCTCCCCATGTGGGATGATCTTGAAAGTCAGGCTGAAACAGCTGCTGTGGTGATCAGTTAGTGGAACTCAGATCCTCCAGCACCAACCGGTCTCTGCCAAGGTCACAGAACTGTGTCCAAAGGCACCGAACCATGTCTGCTTCAGAAGGGGGAGGGGTGGCTTTATTTCTTTAGGGCCCCGCAGCTCAGATCAACTTTCGCACTGCTAATCTGCAAGGATCAACAAGTTCAAGAGGTAGGAATGCACTCTAATGACCACCACAGAGGCACAAGCTGACACGGACCTGAAAAGTCTGTGTGCTGCAACCCAGCTTGGCAACACACAAGCAGAAGGTGGCAAAGAGGCTTGGTCACAGAACACTGAACATTCTGACTCATCTCCTGGTTCCACACTGGAATCCTATCACCTCTACCTCCATCACCCCAAGAAACTCAGGATTTCCTCGATGGAATTCAAGGCCAAGCCCTAGGGGCTCATCATCTAGATGGCTGTGCAGATAGACTGAGTTTTCCTCCATGTCCTCATAAGTCAGGGAAACCTCTGAAAAGCAAGGAAGAAATGTGATCTATGAGGGGATTTCTTCTCCCTGCATTCAGTCTTTCTCCTAATAGTTATTGAGCGTCTATGAGGTGCAAAATGTGGTGGCTAATAATGAGTGAGTAAGCCATGCTCCTTACACACAAGGAGCTTACAGTCTAGGAGGAACAAATGTCTTGAAAAATAGTTAGAATAAAATGAGACAAGTGTTATCATATCTGAAGTGGGGGTGGGAAGATCAGAGTATATAGAGTGAGGTATAGGAAAGGAAGTAACACTAAGGGCAGATGAGAAAGAGTAGGAGGATTAAGCCAGACAAGACAGGGGGCGGAAATGCTTATAGGATAGAGAATACATTTCCACATGAAGTCTTGGTGGTGAAAGGCAGCACAGCGTATTCAAGGAATTAAAAGCAGTTCCATATACACGGGGGACAGAGGCCAGGTGATTACAGAGCTCATAAAGTGTGGTAATGCATTTTCACTTGTTCTAATGCAATGGAGACACAACAAAACGTTAAAAAAAGGGGAGATGACATGCAGAGAGTTGAAGTATAGGAAATACCCCCAAGCTTTGCCAGGTAGGAAATGAACAGAGAAATCCAGGCAAGATGGCATTGCTCCAAACTCACAATCATGATGGATAACAGTTGCAAGAGTACATTCAGAATATATAACTGGCCTCGAAAGCATGATACGTATCTCTGTGGATGAGAAATAGAATAAAAACAAGGTAAGGAATGGGGCTGAAGCTACAGCCTTCTGGGCCCCCAGTCCAAAGCAGGCAAAGGCATCCAAAATTTCTATTCCTGCAGGAAGAACAAGGAATAAAGTTCTCCCAACATGAGGCAAGGCTACGACCAGAGACAAGCTCCCTGAGAAAATCAAGAGAGGGACTGAGATCCCTTGTTAATAAAAAGAAGCTGAAAAATAAAATACTGCTCTGACCACTGTCTGGGACTACAGACACCTGATAAAAGAAGCCAGTGTACTGAAGCCCAGTCTTACAGCCAGGAGCACAGTTGAAACAAGCCATATGCTGCTTTAAGTAAATGGATGAACACATCCCCATTATGTCCAGAGAACAGGAATCCCAAAGAATTGTCATAAGACATAGTTCTGGATGACACACACAGAATTCATTGGGAAAAAAAATAAAACATCGCAAATCTTCTAGAGAAGGAGGAAATCTACCAGAACAAAACAGAACTCCTTCAATGTAAGATAGCCCGAAAAACAAACTGCAAAACACATGACAAAGCTAGTCCTAAGAAAGAAAACTCCAACTAACCAAACAAGCAAAAATGATAATCGGGATAAACAAACAAGTTATCTAATCTGATAAAAGACTTTTACTAAGTATGTGAGTCTCAAAGAGAGAATAAAGGACAGGGAATTGTGAAAGAAAAATAGGCACACCAGAAGCAATAATAGAAAGAAGACTGTAATAGAAAATCTTGTAAAAGAAAAATATAATAATTAAAATATTTTTTAAAGCTCAATAAAGGGAAGGATGTACCTGGGGCATGCCTCTACGGAACGTGAATGTGTTCATGTGGTCATGGGGTGTTATCTCAGTGGGTGGAGATCCACACAATAACCAACAAAATATTAAATTCTCATCCTGGGGAGTCCTGCTACATTCTCTAATAGAGTGGCAAGAATCTCAAGAGTATATAGGCAGTGCCTAGTGATAGAGGACAGACCAAACGCCAGGCCCATGATAGTAATGCTTGTACTTATGAACCTTATTCTTATAAAATTGAAACTTAGCATAGTAATATGTATTGCCTAAGAGTTACCTCCTGAAAACCTCCTTGTTACTCAAATGTAGCCTCTCTCTAAGCCAAACACAGCATATAAGCTCACTGCCTTCCCCCGGCTTGGGACATGACTCCTGGGGATGAGCCTCCCTGACACTGAGGGATTATTACCAAGTACCAGCTAGCGATGCATTTTGAAAATGCCCTTGACTAAAATTCCCTTGACAAATGAGCTTACATGGCTAAGAGATTTCAAAGTGAGTGGGGAGGTCATTCCAGAGGTTACCCTTATGCATGTCTTAGAGGATCTCATTAACTGCCACAGTAAACAATGCTTCAAGCAGGGGAGCTCCTGAGGGCTCTTGAGACATCTGGACACTATAGGCAGGGCAGACAACACAGGAAATTGTCACCTCATCAGTGGGCCTTACCTTGGAATATATGATAACCTTCTCCCCAATGTAACAGAGTTAGATTCATTTAAAATTTTTGTACACATGATTCTTCTGCTACTTTTATTTGAACCTATAATTAACACTATACCCTTTGAATATATGTCCCAGAGACTTAAATCTGTGGTCTGTTCACATGATGGCTGAGCCCTGAATCTCAGCAGAGTTGCAGCTAACACCTACTCTCCAATTCATTGGACTCAGCTAGGATAATTAACAAAAGGATAATGATGGGCAATGCCCATCCCAAAAAACAGAGTATCTACAATTGCAAGGAAAACAGTTTCATCCATCTGCTCCATAGGATCTAAGCCTCTTCTCAATCAGAAGCAGAGTGGTCATCATGATCCCCAAATCCTTAAGATTGAGGAATGAACAAATATAAGGGGAAAATGCAACTATAGTAAACTTATTATTATTCTAGTAATGGAATAATTTGTAACATTGATATAAAGACAATGGTCATCAGAAGCTCTGAAGGGAATAGGTGTAACATAGAGCATTTTAGGAACATTGAAATTGTTCTGCATGATATTGCAATGACGGGTACATGCCATTATACATTTTGTCAAAACCTATAAACTCGTGCAATGCACAGTGCAAACCACAATGTAAACTATAGACTATGGTTAGTAGAAATGTTTCAATATTTTTTCATCAATTGGAACAAATGTATCACATTAATGAAAGATGTAGTTAATGGGAGAAAGTGTGAGAGGAGGAAGAGGTGGGGTATATGGGAAGACCTATATTTTAGATGAAACTTTTCTGTAATCTAAAACTTCTTTAAAAATAAAGACAAAATAAAATAAGAGCTCAATAAATGATAAAATCTAGATTAGACTAAAAGAGAAAGAAAAAAAATTTTAATGAATTAGAAGGCATGGACTTTTATCAAATCCAAGACACCATCGATTTTAAAATGCATCTTTATTTCATTTACTACTAAAACTTTTTTTAAAAGCTGCTGAAATGGCCTTTTGATTTATCTACTTGGCTAGGCTGTACTACAGTCTAAGTTTTTCAATCAAACAATAACCTAGGTACTTCTATGAAGGGATATTGCCATTGTGGTTAAAATCCCTAATCGGTTGACAACAAATTAATCAAATGGGACCGTATCATGGATAGACCTGACTTAATCCCAGGTGGGCTCTTTTAGGGAGAGCATCGGTCTTCCTTGAGCTCAGAGATTTCAAACAGCTTGTGCCTGTGGGATTCCAGACTGCTCACAATCTTTCTTTCCTGTGGATTTTGGCCTTGCTTAGCCAAACCACACAATTGTATAAGCCAATTCCTTGGCCATACATACATAAATTATAGGTGTACACATACATATATGTATATATGTGGAGGGGGGTATATGTGGTTCTGCCTCTCTCTTTGAACTGGTACAGCTTCTATTTAAACTGTGGCACAATGTTTTCTTATTACTGTTCTTTCAATAAGAATGCTTAATGAAAGTGCTGTCTTAGACTTATTTAGACATAGATTCTTACATATCACAGTTGTGCACACATAAAAAGTGAGATACAAACAAACCAAATTGGTTAAGGTATTCCTAATACTTTTTCATATTGAGTCACACTCTTCTGAATAAAATTGCAATCCAGAGTCATTGTAATGTACAATACCATCTATTGTGCTATCAAGGGTATTGGTGCTATAGCATTCCTTATAAGGTGCTCCAGTATTGTCTCTAGGATTTCCTTTAACCACTGCCTTTCTGCTTGCATAAGAGCTTTCCATGTCATAATGAATCACAGTATAATCTTACTGAAGATATTTTAAATGGAAAATAAATTCAACACATATAGCATGAACAAATGCATGTAACTCAATTAAACTTAGTAGAACTTTAACAGGTATGTTCAAGTTACCATATACACAAGAAATGCACCTATGTCACAGCTGACACCTGGTCATAACCTTAAAAAATGCCTTTGGCTGTAAGATGCATACCAAATTTCACAGAACTTAAAAGGTTAAAAAACAATTTATCTTGGAATAGATGAAATATAGTGGCTGTTTTCATTTCCTAGCTGCAAAAACAAATATGATATAATGGGTTGGCAACAGGAATTTATTTTAGTTCAGAGTTTCAGAGACCAGAAGACTTGCCAGAAATTTTTTGGGTTCCTGACTTCTCTGCCACATGGCAATGCTCAGGGTGATGTTTTCTTTCTCATGCAGTTATATATGTAAATAAATATTCCTGGAACCCAAATTAGGGTAAGCAAGAGAGAAAGGTCATATAGAAATCTGAATATAGAAACTATTGGGAAAGGGAAAAAGATTTTCCTGAGATCTTTGACTTACCCAGTCCGCATGACCTTCTCTTTGCAAGAGCTCTGAGGGAGGAGCCAGGTGTGGCACATGAAAACCGTCTTCTAGGCTAGGGAACTAAGACTCTGTTTGCCCTGTAATCCCCAATTTAAGCCTTTTAACAACTTTAAAATAAGGGCAGTTAATAATTCTATTACCAAATTTCAGTACGTAAAGGAAAAGTACTTGAAAGCTATGGAAAGATCTTTTCTAAATTATGATTAAAACAAATTAAACAATTGTAATATATTCTGTAACCTAGCAGTTAGTACACTTTCAGATAATTCACAATTTTAGAATTTTATTAAAGAAAGGAGGTCTTAGCCTCCTGTAAAGGAAGGAAAAACAACATTCTTTGGATAAACTGTAATGATTTCAATTTTATTTAGCTTAGGTGCTATCTCCCTAAGTTTATAGGATACCAATTAAATAAATTAACATTATATGTATTAAATCTTTAAGATGTCGAAAATTGTAAGTTCATGTTTAATGAAATTAAGCTAAAGAAGGAAATGTAGATCTGCCCTCTCTTAAATGGATAAACTTCATTGATTGGTAATTATAATTTAATAAGCTTTTTAAAATGTAAGGTGACTAATCTATGTGGTTATAGTTAATTATAAGAAGTTTGTAAAAGCATCTTCTAAACTGAAGCATTTAAATAGCTAATTCCAGGAAGCCATTTATTAGAAACCTAAACTGATAATAAAAAGTAACTTCATAACAGGGAAACCTGTCAGAGGCCACCTCAGTCTGCTTATTAAAGTGGTGGTAAGGAAAGATGATCTTGATTCCATTGGAAATCTTCAGTTTTCATAAAATGATTGAGGAACTAGCTTTTTCTGTACTGCTAAAGTAAAATATCTGTTAATTAATGCCACCATGGTAAAAGTACAGAAATAAAAAGCAAAGTTCTAAAATAATTAAATTAATTTGATATGTTATAAATTGCATTGGAAGTGTTTGGAAAGTGTATAAAGATTAAAAGAGATAGACATCAGTATTGTCAAACTCTCTTGTATATTCAAACCAGACCTTCAATACACTACAATGAAGGTATCTACTACATCTCTGGTTACGCTCCTGAAGTGGTTGGAGAGTACATTGCAGTTTGGGACTCTTGCAGCAGCCAGTGATGGCTCGATGTGGCCAGATGTACAATGGGCATTGCCTCCAGACTGGCTCTGTTTCATATTTCCAAAGGGCACTATGCACCTGTCTGGTGAAATACTGGGGCCTACCTTCCTAGCTTCTCTCTAGGGTCAAGGGTGCTGCATCATGCTGGCTGTGTGGAGGACATACCAAATGAGGCAATGACTACCAGAGTGATATAAGTAGAACTGAAACACAATTGGCGCTGTGGCCTGCTCCCAGGGAGAGAGAACATGCATGGTATTGCAAACCTGGAGCATAGAGCTATCAACTACAGCTCAAAGAGAAACCTGTGCATTGATTAGTGCATTAATTAGTATTAAGTTCTTCTATTCTAAATCATACACAGAGGGATATTGAACATGTTAAAAATCCTGGTAAATTTAATTCATTTTCTTAGGTAATTAATGAATGTGCTATAAGACAAAAGAATGGCTCTTAAATACTGCCTCTATTTTGCTTGCCATAGGTCTGTCTTGTTGTTGCCTATACTGTCTTTGTGAGTTTGTGTCTAGGGCAGTGCCTCTCTCTCATACCTCTCCTAGCTATCCTAAGCACAACCACTACTGTGGAAACTAAGTTTATTTCTTCCAGAATCAACACCTTCCAGAACAAGATATTAGTCACTCGGGGATTTCAGCCAATTCCAACCAGTGTAGAACCTGTCTCTCCTCGACCTCAATAGAACAGCCAGACAGGTTTACGCCCTGTCAGGCAGGGACTACTGCCCTAACCACCAGGAAGTAACTACAGAAGAATGATCATCGCCCCTCAGCGCATGAATTGTCTGAGGGGAGAGTTGAGACAGGTTAACCTGGAAACAAGGATTAGATGAGCCACAACGTGGCCAACAGACAACATGGCCGCAAAACCTCACTGAGACCTTGAGTTTAACTTTGAGGTCCCAGTTTCTCTTTCCGGGACCTCCTCTTGGCCCATTTATTCCAAACAGGCCTCACCATTGACCCCCACCATCGGTAGGGTAACCGATAACAGCTGGGGCCCCTTCCCTTAGCATTAGCAAGGAGGAATAATTAATAGTTTCAAAGGTAACCAGACAAGGTAGAGCTCACTCTCTCTGCCTGGAGGAGCCCACATCAAATCTCGGTGTGCATTTCCGTCCTTCTCTCCCATTTCTCAGCAAGTTTTGTTCTTTTCCCGCATTTCCCAATAAATTCTTTTCACTGGCCTAAAAAAAAAAAAAATA
>JAQZBX010017058.1:0-24954 GCA_029593785.1 Cabassous unicinctus
CCATCAAACTCTGGCCACACTGGTCCCCCTTATCTCTCTGGAATGTGCTCAGCTCTTTCCCACTGAAGGGTCTTGGAATTTGGTGGTCCCTTTTCCAAGAATGCTTTTCTTCAGGTCTTTCCATGGTGGGCTCTTCTCATCCACCAGGCTCAGCTCAAATGTTGCCCTTTTAGAAAAGCTGAACCTGCTTTCCCTGTCTATGGGAGTTCCTGGGGTCTCCACCTTTACAGTCACGATAGGAAATTATCCTATCAACTGTCTGCTCCTTCCCACTGGGATGCAAGGTCCTTCATGACAAGGGATTGCCCAGGTCTTGGTCAGCATTTTATCTCTGGTGCCTAGCACAGGCCTGGCATGTTCCAGGCGCTCAATAAGTGTTTGGTGAAAAGATGAACTTTAGGGTTTGTGCCAAAGTAAAACGACTCAACCTATGTGCACGATGGTGGCCAAGACAAAGTCTCTGTGTATCCTTGTCTTCCCCATAAATTAAAAAATTTGGCCTTCCTGCCTACTGAAAAAAACTGCTTGTAGGACTCTCATTATTTTGGGGTCCCTCTGGCAAAACTGAGGGGATGTGCTTATTTAAAGGCAGATCCTGGGCCGTTTAGTGAGATTCTTCAAAATTGTGTCTTCTGTTACTGTGGTCCCACCTCCTTCTTCCCTCTTTTCTCCCCTCTTCCCTCTGCTTTTCTTCTCTCTCTCTTAGACATACATCATGATTTACAGACTAGACGTGTTCCTGAAAGTTAGGTGTTAATTGAATCACTTAACAGTGAATCCTTCTTCCAGTTAACTTGTGGAGTAACTTCAGAAGCCTCGTGATTCTGTTCTAAAGCCTCTGATTGGCTGCACTTTTAGCTTTTGGCCTCTTTGTGAAATGATTAATGATCTGTAAACAAATACTTACATAGAATGGTTAAAGCGCCTGCTATTTAGAGGCCCCTTGTGGTGAATCCTTTTTCTAAATGTAAAAACTTTACTGTTTATCTCTGTAAATATGGATTTTCCTATTTTGAAAGCTATGTTGGCTACACCTGCCCCATTTATATGGACCCAAAATGTGCTACTACATCCTCTCTCTCCTTTTACCTGATCATCTAGTCATTTGACATACCTGATCAGTCCATCTAGTCATGTGCCACAGAGAATGACAAGACAGCCCTGGTCCTCAACAATGAGCCATCCGGCAGGGGAGATGGACAAGAGGGTGATCACTGTGCAGAGTGATCTGAGAAGAGGCCCCTAACAAAGCCCAAGGAGATCAGGGAGCACTTTCATGATAACCCTGAGCTGCTTAGGCTATGTGGCAGGTAGCCAGGCAGGTGGGAGATGAAGGTCCAGGATGGGCAAAGGACCAGCTTGTTCAAAGGCATGAGAGCTGAGGGAGTGGCTCTTCAGAATGACTCTGGCAAAGTGTGGATGTGGGACAGGAAGGGCTGAGGCTGGAGGAATGAGCAGCTCCAGGTGACCACACAGAGACTGGGAGTTTATTCTTCAGGTGATGGAAAACCATTGGGGTGTGTGCATGTGATGGAGAACATGTAGGAGTCCACGAGCAAATCTGCCCTGCTGAAAGGTGATGAAGGCAGTGTCTCAGTTTGCCAGAGCCACCATCACCAATACTACAAACTGGTTTGGCTTAAACAGCAAGCATTTATTGACTCACGTTTTGAGACAAGAAGAAGTCCAAAATCAAGGTATCAGCAAAGCTTGCTTCCTCCTGAAGACTGAAGCATTCTGGTGCCAGCTGTCAGCAATTCTTGGGGCTTCTTATAGCTCTGCTTCCTGTCATAGGGTGATGTCTTCTCCTTTCTGGCTTCTGTGACTTCTAGGTCCTCTTCATAAGGTCTCTAGTAATCTGGAGTAAGGCCCTCACTGCTTCAGTTGGCCACACCTTAACTAAGGTCCTATTTACAATAGGTTCACTCCCCCAGGAATGTGGATCGAGATTAAGAACATGTTTGCTGGAGTACATAACTCAACCTGCCACAGGCAGCTCTTGTAGGGAGCAGATCCAAAGAGGAAGAGGACTGGTGGCAGGAAGTCCTCTCAAGAGGACATCAAAGCTATCCAGGTGAGAAATACTGAGGCCTTGAATCGCAGGTTTTATCCTGGGATAAAGTGACCCCTGGAAGTGGGGGATCCTCACTGGGTTTCAAAGAGTCTAGAATCCCTTTTGTGGAAAACGTGTTCGTGTGTGCATGTTTCTGAGAAGCAGACCCGTAGCTTTCATCAGATTTGCAAAGGGACCCATAATACTGAACCAAAGCCACAGCAGTGAGGATGGGGAGATCAAATGCAATTGGAGAGAGATTTAGAAAGATTCCCTGGGAGTTGTGACAGATTGGATGTGGCTGCTACAGGAGAAGGACATCGGGCCAAGGGCCAGGCTTCTGGCTTGGGTTATAATGGGGAATTTTGTGTCTCCTTTCCATAGAATCCTGGAAAAAGCAGAGTTTGAGGGCAGGGGAAGGAGAGGGGGAGCAGATAAATTATTCATTCAGTCATCAATTTTTATTGAGCCTCTTCTCTCTCTCAAGCACTGCTCCAGGGGCTTGAGATCCAGCTAAATAAGCTTATATTCTAGTAAGGTAAACGGGCAATGAACACATTCATGTAAAGTGATGATCACTGCTTTGAAGACAAATAAAGCAGGGTAAGGGGAGAGAATGTGTTAGTGTGTTAACGGTGCTATTTTAGATTAGACAGGCTGGTTAGAGCAGCTGATAGTTCAGCAGAAACCTGAGTAAAGTGAGGGAGAGAGCTTTACGGCTCTCTGGGGGCAACAGCATTTCAGGCAGAGGGAAGAGCCAGGGCAAAGGCCTGTGATAAAAGCATCCTTAGCTTATGGAAGGAAGAGCAAGGAAGCCGGCTTGGCTTGAGCAGAGGGAGTCATGAGGAGCGTCTAGAAGATAAGGTAGAGGAGAAGCTAGAAGCTAGATGATTTATGCCCAAGGGCCTTGAAAACCATGGTAATAATTATGGATTTTTTTTTTCTAACTGTAGTGGGAAACTGTTGGAGAGTTCTAAGTAGGGAGAAAGATTCAACTTCCATTTGGGAGATGTTGAATTTGAAAGGCGTGTGAAATATCCAGGTGGTGAAGTGCAGCAGGAATTGGATATAAACTCCTAAAAAAACTGAGGACTTGGGATATATTTGAGAGTCATCATAACATAGGTAGTGGTGGACATCATGGGTGTGGATGGGTTTGCTCTGGAATGTTGGAGAGTTTGATGAGAAGAGGGTCAGCATACATAAAGAATCCAGCATATATAAAGAAATCCTATATCTTGAAAATAAAAAGACAAACAACCCATTTTAAAAATGGGCAAGCGATTTGAACAGGCACTTCTCCAAAGAAGAAATACAAATGGCTAAAAAGCACATGAAAAGATGCTCAACATCACTAGCTATTAAGGAAATGTAAGTCAAAACTATAATGAGATACCATCTTACACCCATTAGACTGGTGGCCATTAAAAAACCAGAGGACTACAAGTGTTGGAGAGGATATGGAGGAATGGGGACTCTCATCCATTGCTGGTAGGAATGTAGAATGGTGCAACCATTGTGGAGGACAGTCTGGCAGTTCCTCAAAAAACTAACTATAGACCTACCATATGACCTAGCAATTCTACTGCTGGGTATATACCCAGAAGAACTGAAAGCAAGAACACGAACAGATATATGCACACCAATGTTCATAGAGGCATTATTCACTATTGCCAAAAGTTGCAATCAACCCAAATGCCCAGTAGCAGATGAATGGATAAACAAAATGTGGTATATACATACAATGGAATATTACTCAGCTATAAGAAGGAATACAGTACTAACACACAGGATAACATGGACGAATCTTAAGGACCTTATGTTGAGTAAAGCAAGCCAGGCATTGAAGGACAAATATTACATGACCTCTCTAATATGAATTAAACAAATAGAGCTGACTCAGAGAGCTAGAGTCTGGAAGATAGGTTTACAGGAAATAGGAAGGGAGAAGAAGGTTGTGAGCCAACACCCATATGGGCAAAATCTATGATAAGGTGGAACTGAGTAGTTGTGCAGTGAAGAGATATGACAGGGGTTTCGAGATACTATTGGGTTGGGTGGTGCAAACTTGACAGGGAAGTAGGGTGGGGAGTATAGGTTGGCTGGTTGGTGGGGAGAAGGGTTAGGGGAGGGAATAGGTGAACACTAGTGATAGGTGGGTACATGGGTGAAACTACAATGATGAGAAAACTCTATTGGCAATATGACAAGGAAGCGTTACTGGTTTAGGGTGTTGAATGTGGGGGGGAGGCATTTGGGACAGGGCACACCTGGGACAGTCTTCTAGAGAATGTGCAAGTGATCATTTTGTCATAGTGTGCTGTATCAGTGGGGGGACACCCACATAATGAGTGGGAAGGAGTTGGACTCCCATGCTGGGGAGGCCTGATATGTTCTCAATCAGAGCGGGTGGGGGGGTTGTGTCTCTCGAGCATGGGCAGTTCCTAATAGGGGAGGACAGACTGATGTGTCCGGCTCTCAGCATTGTTGCAAGTATCTAAGAATCTTGTTCTTCAAGGAGTGAAGTCTGGTGGTCTCCATGGGCCCCGAGGGGAGGGGGAGGGAGGAATAGAAAAGATTGAAGAGAGGGTATTTGGGGGCAATGGAAGTGTTCTGCATGATCATGCAATGATGGATACAGGCCATGTTAAATTTCATCAAAAAATTATAAAAATGTATGGTTTAAAATGTAAATCATAATGTAAACCATTGACCATGGTTGGTTGCTATGTTTCAATACCTATACATCAGTCATAACAAATCTACCATCCACATGTAAAAAGATTATTAATAGGGAAGGGAGGAAAGGGGGAGGATGTTGGGTATATGGGAGTCCCCTATATTCTGTATGTAATCTTACTGAGACCTAAAACTTCTTTGAAGGCAATATTAAAAAAATAAGACACTGGGGAAGAAATGGAAGAAAATGCCACTGTACATACAGGACAACTGATTTTACAGTGATGAAAGGAAAAACATCAAAAAAATAATTTATTTTATTTTTTAAATGTTTTTCATTTCTTAAAATACTCCAATCTTTTCCACTTTATTTCAGCTTTAGTTTCTCTAAATTATTATGTATTTTATTTCTTGTGTTTAAACCTATCATCATTATTTCATTTTCCTATTAATCGAATTTGGCAATATACTTGGCTTCATTTTTGAAGAGGTTTTTGATCACAGAATGGTTACAGCTATGGCAGGGGAGGATCAATGGGGTGGGGTGTCAGTGATGGGGGATACATGGGAGGAAGTTCACCTGGGCATACATATAAGGTATATAAATATGTTCAGATGTTCATGGAGCATTGCCACAGTGGGTGGAGATTCACACAACAACTGAAAGATTATTGAATTCCCATCCTGGGGTGCTCTGGCACAGTCTCTAGTGGAACAGCAACAATCCCCCAAGTGCAGGGGCAATGACTAGTGAAGAAGGATTGTCCATTGATGGGCCATTGATGTTGAAGACTATGCTTGTGAACCTTTTGCTCTTGAATTTGCAACTTAGCCTAGTGTTGGAGAGTGCCTAAGAGTTGCCTTCTGAGAGTCTCCTTATTGCTCAAATGTAGCCTCACTCTAAGCCAAACTCAGCATATAAATGCATTGCCTTCCCCCCAGTGTGGGACATGACTGCCGGGGATGAGCCTCCCTGGCACTGAAGGATTACTACCAAGCACCGGCTGGCGATACAACTGGAAAAAGACCTTGAATAAAAGGGGGAAAAGGTAAAGACAGATGAGTGTATATGGCTAAGAGACTTCAAAGTGAGTCAGGAGGTCATCAGAGAGGTAATGCTTATGCATCTCAGCAGGATCTCATAGATGGCCAAGGTAGATACTACCCCAAATAGTGGGGCTCCTGAGGGCTCTGGAGACACCCAGGTCCTACAGTCATGGCAGATAACTCTGGAGTTTGGTGCCTTGCCGGTGGCCTTACTTTGGAGTTTGTGCTCCCGAGTGTGACAGAGTTGGGCTCAGATGTGACTTCTCTACACATGCCTCTTCTGTCCCTTTTATTTGAACCTATAGTTGGTGCTGGAGTTGGTAGGTGTACGTCCAAGAGACTTTAATTTCTGGGCTGTCCATGTGCCAGCTGGGTCCTGAAATTCAAAGGAGTTGCAATACCTACTCTCCAGTTTATTGGACTCCCCCAGGACAACTAACAAGGAGATGATGGACAACAACCATCCCAAGGAACTGAGAGAGTCTACAACTGCAAGCAAGAGAGTCCCATCCATCTGCCCCAAGGGATCAAAGCCTCCTCTCTTAGAGGTGGAGTGGGCAATACCACCCCAGAATCCTCAGGATTGGGGAATGAACTATGGACTAAAGTAGACTTACTGATATTCTACTATAGACTTATTGTGATTCTAGCAATGGAGGAAACTGTATCATTCATGTGGAGGCAATGGCCACTAGAGATTCTGAGGACGGGGAGAGGGAAATACGGGTGAAATATGGGGGCATTTGGGGGACTTGGGAATTTTCCTGAATGACATGACAATGACAGATATGAGCCATTACATATCTTGCCATAACTTACAAAATTGTGCAGGAGAGAGTGTAAACTACATGTAAACTATAATCCATGCTTAGTGGAAATGCTTTAAAATGTTTTCATCAATCGTAACGAACGTATCACACTAATGAAAGATGTTGTTAATGTGGGCAAATGTGGAAGGTGTAGGAAGCAGGGCATATGGGAATCCCCTATATTTTTATGTAACATTTATGTAATCTAAATATCTTTTTTTAAAAATAAAAATATATTTTAAAAGGTGGGGGAGGTGGGGAGGAAGCTAAGGATAGCAGCAGTTTGCGGGTAGAGAGAAGAAAAGGGATGTATAAAGAAGCCTGAAAAGGAATGGTAATAGAGGAAAGAGGGAGTCATCAAAGTAATGGGGGAGAGATTTTGAAGGTCAATAGTTTCAATTAAAATAAGGACAAAAGAGTGTCCTTTGAATTTCACAGTCTACAAGATAGTGCAGAAGTTTTGGAAGCAGGCAATTTACACTAGGCTAAGGAATAAATGAGCAGTGATGAGGAAGTGTAGATGTCATCCCCAATTGCTAGGTCTGACCCAGACACTTTAATGTCTACACTTTCAGGGCCATATCCTTTGGGCTGATGGCCAAGAGGCATACTTGGTTATCAGGAGGCAGAACCAAAATACCTCATGCCAAGTGGCGGAACTGTGGACAGATCAGGAGGTTGTGGTCATGGGGTCTGTGTAGATTAGGACAGAAGCAATGTCGTGAAGATTCTGATAAAAACGGGGAGCCAATGGGAGAGTAGGGGTGTGACATTCCTGATAAGCTTGAAGGGTAGGCAAAGTATGTCGAAGAGGATAGAGTAGATGGATTCTTCCACCTGAGATCCGAGTGAGATGTTGGAGTTATGGATTTCAAAGGTGAAATAGAGAAAAGCCTGGTTTATAGTATTTGGTGAATACAGGTAAAGTTGAGCATAGGTGAGGAAAAATAATTCTGTTAACATAGGCTAGTGACTGTGGAGGCAAGTAGAGCACAACCATGAAAACCACTTGAGGATGGTTTGCCTGAACAATTTAATGGATCTCAAGCAGCAATTCTCCCATTACCCCCATGGATTGTAATAGAATAAAATAGAAATTACCTGAATGTGTCACTCTTAATTTAAAAACTCTGTTTCAGGAAACTTTTATTTCAGTTTATGTGTGTACATTTGTGTGTGTGTGTGTGTGTGTATGCATAGCAGGCCAAATGTAACATGTATTTTTTTAACTGTGTCAAGTTTTTTTAAAAAAAATTGAAAGCCTAGATGTCATGAGCCTCAAAGGAGGGTTTTTTCCAGGAAGGTGGAAGGGTGTGCCAGGAAGCACGGGCAATGCCAGCCCCTCTGCTGGCCAGAGCCACATTTTGCCCAGGAGAATGGGCAGAGGTCCATTATGGACCAGCAGGTGCAGTGAGTGCTTGGTTTGGACCTGCTGGAGCAGAGAGCCATGCCTCTGAGGACTTGAAGCGCTGAGAACTGAGCTTTCCCAGCACAGGAATTACCATTACTAATAATATTAGTTTGGGATGTAGGCTTGAGTCATAACATCCTGAACTCATAATACCAAAACAATCTATCAAACCCCCTTGTTTTGTGAAAGAAACAAGGTCTGGCTTAAATTTAACTCTGTCAAAACACAGCAAAGTCTGTTAAGGTAGCTTTGTAGATGATGCCTTGATTTTTTTTTTTTTTCTTTCACACAATTTTCCCTATTACTAATATTTTGCATTCATAGGGTACATTTGTTACAACTGATGAATCAATATTATTAGAGTTATATTCTTAACTAAGCCTTGATTTCTTAGAGGCTTTGTCTTCAGAGTCTTGTCTAAGCAGATAAGGACGAGTGTCAGTGTAAATTTCATTTGACTTTTCCTTTTTGGAGTCTGGATTGTCTTTTTCCCCTTAGTTTTTATTCCCCTATTTCATTAGCTTGCTGTGTGAAATTTGCCTGTAGTGCCACGAACCTGGTGGCTGAATTTTTGGGTTTGGTTGCAAGGAAGTCCAGGTCTTAGGCTTACCAAACACAGCAGGGAGGTTCCCTGGGATTTACAGACACCCTGTGTGGCAGAGACTGAGCGCTGTTCACAAAATCCCAGTTCCATTTCTACCTGAGCAATGAGACTGTTTGCCAGCCTCCTTTGCAGTTAGCTATGACCACATGACTAAATTTTAGCCAAGGGTATGTGGGGGCAGAAAAGATGCGTTCTGTTCAGGCCCAGCCCATGGAAGCTTAGCACATTCAATCCTCTCTCTCCAGCCATCTGTAGGATGGATGTCAACACCGGGACAGAATTGGAAGCCACATGCTGAAAATGGCAGAGACCCCGGCAGCCTGGCCCCTGACTTCATGGAGCAGAGATGCCTTCCCCATCCCTCCCATGCCCAGCTGATCAGACGTTATGTGAGTGACAAAGAAACATCTTTAAGCCTCTGAACTTGTAGGATTTATCTGTTACAGCAGCTTGCATTACCTTAACCATGACACTTTGCTCTGGTGCATACTTAGATGATCTATCCTGGATGACAGACAACTGTATATCCCTGTTCATTTATACTTTGCCTTTGGAGTGGGAACAAATTAGTGATTTCATTTTCCTTCTCCACAGACTCCTAGCCTAGTGTTTTGAAAATAAGCTCTTAGTTCTCTTTTCTTTTTCACATCATTGTCGAAAAAGCAAGGTGTATAGTGATCCCTGCTTCACCGCCCCCTCCCATTGAAGTCCAGAGAAGTGATATCTACCCAGCAGGTACTCAGTAAATGTTGATACTTCTTGATTTTGCTTTACGAAGTCATTGTCTCTTACATTTGTAGGTCCTCCACTTACTTCACAACTGAGAAAAGCTAAGCTGTAGTTTAGTGGAACTCTCCCACTAAAATAATAAAATAGTTACCATGCATTGGACATTGCGAGATGCCAGTGCTAGGCATTTTATATACATTATCACTAATCTGATAATCCTGAAATTATCCTTTCAGGAATTTTGATACTGGACCTGAGAATAACTACAGGACTTACCAAGTTAACACAGCCGGTAACTGGTGGAGCCAAAATTCTGATCCTGATCCCGTTGGCTACAAAGTCCATTTTTGGCTCAATTGCTTCCCAAATTCATGATTTTCAGTTGCTCACTTTATGTCTGCTCATTCCTCTTTTCTTTCTTTTCATATCCATTTTCCTGGCTCTGCTTATTGACTTGCTAACACAGTGTACCCTTAATTCAGCCAGGCTGTTCATTTACCAGGGAAAGGAGATAGAACTTGGGCCATTCAGTGCAGAAGGCTTCTGGACTGTCTTGATAGGGTTTAGGATTTACAAATATTTACATAATTCCTCTGGTAAACATATGAGTATGCAATGCTCACTATTAACAAGCAGTAGCAAAAAAAAACCAACAACAATGTCACCAGAGAGCGCCTTTGAATCAATCTGGTTCAAAGCAAAAGTTTGCTAGTAGACTTCAAAATTCTGGAAGTCAGATGCTTCATTGGAAAAGATCTTTGCACCCCCATGCCCACTTCATGCCTTGAACAGGCCTGAAGCTCGTTGTCTTTGTTGAAAGAATGATGAATGAATTGCCAAATTTATCTTCGAATACAGTTTCTATTAAAAATAGGTATCCAGGGAATGCTAATGTAAACCATGGACCGTACTTAATAGTACCATTTTAATGATATTCTTTCAGCAATTGTAACAAAGTTATCACACATGCACACACACAAAACAGATGTCCATACTAAGTAAGCAAGGGCAGGTGACCTGGAGGCTCATACAGCTTATTTTCCATCTAGAAAACCATCTAGTTTGCATGCAGAGAAAAGGGTAAGAGGGACCAACCAATTGGTTGCTTTTATGCTTCAGGACTGTGGACATTGGGCACTTAGTCTAGCTCTTCTTCTTACCTCGGGCAAGTTTCTGCACTCTCTGGGAATAAAAACCAGCCTGAGGGCATGAGTTGGCCCAGTGAGTCCATCCAACCCTAAGATACAGCGGCTAAGAGGACTGGCTCTGGAGTCGGATGGAGCAGGTTAAAAGCTGGCCCAGCTACCAGCAAGGTAGGCAACGTTGGAGAAATGGCTCAGCCTTCCTCAGCCTCGTTTCCTCAGCAGAGAAATCTGGCTGATTAAATCTTTATTATATTAAATAAGCCACAGGATTATTTTCAGGGCTAAATAAACCCCATAAAGCATTTAGCGCCGCACTTGGCAGGCAGAAAGCATTGGGCAACTCTAAGCCAGTACTATTGTCTGTAGTTATTGAACCGGGCTCTTCATCCTGCCACCCCACCGAGGTTTAAAAGCATCTCATAGAGGAAAGATTCTGCACTGGGTGCCGGGATTGGCACACACAGAAAAGGGTCTTGTCCTTGAGGAGCATGGAGTTTATATTCAGGAGTTAAATATTAAGACTCACAAGACCTTGAGCAAGTAAGTGACTTCCTCTTATCTGTGCCACAGTCTCAACGTCTGTAAGGAGAGGCTGGAAAATAAAGGACCTTCCAACCCACAGTGTCCATGATCCTCAGCGTTGGCTTGAACTCAGTTACGGACGGCAGGAAAGAATAGTCACTACCCTGGGAAACATAGGAAGGATTATCTCCTTTTATTAACAGAGTTGGCACAAAAATAACATCACTTCAAAATTTAAGTTCTTTGAATTTTAGTTTTTGTTGCATCTGATGAAATGTGAAAAGAGTTGTGCTATGATGGGCTTTGTATAACGACCTTCTATCTGGTGCTGCAAATCAATTACTTATTAGCTTTTATTGCCAAGGAAAGGAAAATATATTACTATTCATTTTAGCCTTTTCCTTATCGATTCTCAGAGTAGAGTGCTAGCTCTTTAAGAAAAATGATTATATTCAATCTTTCATTACAAAAGACCCATACCACATTACAGAAAATTACAAAGGGAAAAAAAGCAGGGAACAAAATAAGCTCACCATAATACTCAGCCTCTCTGAGTGTTTAAGTGGTCTACTGCCATTTTTCTTACGCATATTTTTACACCAAGGACTGCATTTTTTTCATGAAATATATAATAAGCATTTATGGTGCTACTACAGAGAGTTCATAATAATTTTTAATTGTAAAACAATATTCCATGAGGCACACCCTGGTTTATTTTCCCGTTTCCCTATTCTTGTTAGGAGGCAGTGAAGCACAGTGAACATGGGATCTGCGTTGAGAGGCGGCTTCACGATTTGCTAGCATTGTATCCTCAGGCAAGCCACGTAATCACTCCAAGACCCAATGTCCTCATCGATGAAAATACAAACTGTTTTAGTACCTATCTCATCCAGCCTTTGTGACGATTCAATAAGCTCACGCACGTAGAAGGTTCAGCCAGTGCCTGGAACGGAGCAGGGCTGAAGCTAGCATTTCCAATCCTGTGGCCAATTTCCCAACTGATGGCTGACTTGATTTTTATAAACATGCCACAAGAAAATACACATAAAATATCAGGTCAGGCCACTTCATCTGCCTGGGCCTGGCTCCTCATTTACAGAGTGAGGTGATGGGACTATAAAGCATGACCTCGAAGACCCCTTCCACCTTCAACGCTCCAGGAATCTCAGTTATTATTAAAAGTAGTCGCAACCTGCAGGGAACCGACCTATGGAGACTTTTGACCTTCCTCAAGATGAAAGGGCCTGAGGGCTTGTGCACATCGGTTTCTCTTTTTGTTCAGATAAACATTTGACATTTGTCCTGTCGCTTTCCTTCCAAAGTCTCCTTATAGTTCCATGTGTGTGCGTCTCAGATCTCCATTTTTCAAATGAGTTCAGCAGCCAGTGTGCTCACCCAGCTTTTATTTATCCATTTCACATTTCTAATGCTGCTTCGCTGCTCTGATCATTTTCCTATGTGGTCATTTAAGGAAGATAAATTGAACTGCAAATCTCAGTAGAACAGGCATTGCTCTTAGTCCCCAAGGGATGAAGAAGATTTTTTTCTCTTCTCCCACTCTTAACACCACCTGCTCTGATCTCCCTATAGCTTCCCAAGAAGAGATTTAAGTTTAAAAAAAAAACATCCACTGACACCAGAGTGGCTGGATGGGTACTCTCCCAGGTACAGGCACTGTTGACGTTAACATTCCAACTCCTCAGAGCCCAAAACCAGGTGCCAAAGGAGTTGAATTGGCCTCACCTTAGAGTCAGAGCTTATAGCAAGGAAGTGATGTGGTCATTAGCAGATGCCATAAAAGCATCCTGTTCCCAGGGAATTCCATGGAGTCCACCCTTCCCTCCACTTACCTGCTGTACCCCCCAAGTGCCCACACGCTTGCATTAGAAGGAGAACATGGCATGGAGGTAAAGCCTGGCATAGGTGAGCACCTGCAGGGAGGCGGAGGACAGCATGTGGCTAAGCATGCAGGCTCTGGGTCTGGATGGTCTGGGTGTGATCCCTTGCTCTGTCCTTACTGTGTGACGTTAAGTAGGTTGTTTAACCTCTCTGTGCCACAGTTTCCAAAATGGGAATAATAGTAGAGCTTCCCTTACGAGGTATTTGGGAATTAAGTGAGTTCATGCACAAGAAAAACATAGAAAGTACCTGACACCTTTTAAATGGTCAATAGATAGTGGCTCCCACGGTGAGTGACCAATGATTATTTGTTAAATGAATGAACTGATCGTCCCTTCAAGGGAGAGTCGGTGGTAGTGGGAAAAGCTTGGGGTTCAGAGACAGATCTGAGTCAGAATCCAACTTCCAATATGTGTCCTCATCTGTTAAATAGGAACAGTTTATCCACCTTGGAGGTTTACCATGAGGACTACCAGGGAGGATGTATGTTAAGTACTTATTAAGAGCCTGGCATAGAACAGGAGTACAAAAATGTGGGCTCGTGACTGGGCCCACCCAGCCGTTTGGGAGCCAGATTCTCACATGGGTTTATTAGAGCACTGTTTCATTTGTTCTTGAGCTTGCTTTGTTGCTGCCAGCCTGGTCTTGGCAGTTCCTGGGTCTTGGGTCATCAAAGCCACTGAAAAAGTCTGTTTTCCTCCAGCGTCTCCCTTTTGGCAGAGCAATGCCTGCCACCTGCCACCGCCACCTGCCACCTGCAGTCTGCATATTTTGGGTTGCCACTGCAGGTTCCTAGTGCCTTGGCTGCTTTGTTCTTTTACAAACCAACCACCGAGAATCCTTCAAACACCCCGCCACACCCATCCCTTCCTCCCTCTGAGCTGCAGTCTGGCTTCCCTCCACCACCGAGAGACAAAAACCGTTCTCTCAAAGCCAACAGGGTCCTCCTTCTGTGTGCCCCTGTGGAGGGCTGCATGCCGTGGAACAATCTTTCCTTCCTGGGGCTGTTTCTTCCAGCAGCTTCTCCTCTGACCTCTACTTTGTTGCCTCCTCTTTTTCCAGGACCAGACCATCTCCCCCACCCCCCAGGAATGCCTTCCCATTCCCACCTCCCCAGGCCAGCCTTCAGGGCTCTGCCAATGTCCCATCATTCTTGCAAAGACTCCTGGGCCTCTCCAGGCTCCAGAGAGCTCTCCCTGAATATCCAAAAGAATTACTATTCATATGGCTTCTTAGAGACCATATTAGAGGAGGGTGGATGCTCCGTGAGTTTTCCTGTGTGGGGGCTCTGCTCCTCAAGTTTGCAAGCTCCCTGAGGGCAGACACAGAGCCTTCTATATGAGGGGCTCTGTCAAGATTTATCTCTTAATAGATGTATTATAAATAGCTTTCATTTGTTGAGTGGGACCAGGCTATCTCTTTTGATGTATCTATCCATCTATCCGTCATCTATCTTAAGTGATCATGACAACATTTCCTTGAAGTGGCTATAACTATGTTCATTTTATAGATGAAGAAAATGAGATTCAGGAGAAAAGGGAACTTGTCCAAGGCCAAGCAACTAGAAGGAAGGAGGGCCTGGGATCGACTGCAATTCAAGCACATTCCCCGGGTCTATGCACTAAACAAGTAGTCTCTGAACATTGTTTTGGGCATCCCTATCAGTAAGTATGTATATATTTATTATTTTGTTTGCCTAAGTTATATGTAGCTATCACAGTATTAATATATTATGTACATTATAAAACATACATCACTAAAATAGAAATGAAAGGATAATATAACCCTAAGCCCAGATTGTGGTCTCTAAATACCATTTCCCATTCAAAGGAACCGGGGGTCCTAGGAGAAGTGGCTGATCCTCAATCTAGGGTACAGATACAAGATAAGCCTGGAACATTTTGTCATACCAGAAAACAAGAAAGCTATCAATTATTACTAGGGTTATGTCAAAAGGACTTAGGAGCCAACTGAAAAGGTTTCCACTGGCCAAAAATGGGGACTTTTGAGTATTAAGATAGCAACTACAATGGGTTAAACCACATTATATGTATTAAAATTCATATGTCATAATAATCATAACTAAAAAAAATACCTTGGCAATCACTTGGAAAATACTAGCTGATCAAGTCATTATTTTGAAAACTGGTAAAAAAAAAAAAAAAGAAAAAGAAACATTTATCCTGTCTCCCTATAAGAATTGTGCCTCAGGGCTAACAAATAGCTGATGAGAAGATTCTCATTATAGAAGTATTCCAGCTAGTAAATGAAAAGGGAAAGAGTTAGAACATCACATTTTGTAACCACTAGTAAATTGAAGGATTTGGCAATGGTCGTCCAAGATTGCTGATATCACAAAAAGAGAGACATCCAGACATTATGCATTTCAACAGATGTCCATAACACCATCAAAGAAGTTTTCTTGCCAAAAATATTAACCCAATTGAGCCTGTTGATTTTTCATTTATATGAAATACAGTGGATGGAGGTACATGACAAATGACACCACAGGAACATAATCACTAAAATCCAGCCTGAAGAAAATTAGCCAGGTAAAGCAACCCATCTTCTTCAAAGTCAAAAGCAACAACAATGACAAACAACTGCAAGAAAAAGGAGGGAGAGAGAAATACAAAGGGTGTTTTAGTTTGCTAAACTGCCAAAATGCAATATACCAGAAATAGGTTGGCTTTTACAACGGGGATTTATTTGCTTGCAAGCTTACTGTTCTGAGGTCATGCAAATGTCCAAATCAAGGCATCATCATGTGATGGCTATCCTGGACTCCTCCGTCATATGGCAAGGCACATGGAGGTGTCTACTGTCTCTCCCTTCTCTTCCAGGTTTCCTAGCTTCAGCTCCTGGCTTCCTCTGTCTTTCTCTCTCTTCATCTGAATTCATCCCCTTCATAAAGGACTCTAGTCCTTTAGTGGCCCCACCCTGGGCCACACCTTACTGAAGTAATCTAATCAAGAGGTTCCACCCACAATAGGTCCACACCCATAGGAATGGATTAACTTTAAGAACATAATCTTCTGGGGTCCATCCAGAGGGGAACAAGAAACTTGAGGGCAATATTTATCCATTGCAATGTATGGACTTTGTTTGGGTCCAAATTCAAAATGTAAAAAACAGAAAGAAAACATCGGGACATGTAAACACTTATTGGATAATTATATTGAAGAATTATTGTTGATGCTTTTCAGGTATAATGAAGGCATTGCTGCTATGTTTTTTAAAAAGGAGGACTTATTTTCTAGAGCTGTGTAGCAGTTTGATATGGTTTATGAATTCCAAAAAGAAATATTGGATTATGTTTATAAACTGGCCTTTTCCTCTGGGCATATTAGAGTGTATTGAATTCAGAGGTTTTACTTTTACTTGATTAAATTATGGTTAGGACTTTGGGCCACACCAGTAGGGCATTAGGTAGGGACTCACAGATAAAAGACATGGCAAAGGACAGAATTGGAGTTTTGATGCTGGAGTTCTGATGCTGAGTCTTGAGCTGGAGCCCCAGGAAGTAAGCACACAGAGGAGCTTGGTCATGAGGAAAGAGAGAAGGCCCTGGGGAGAGAAACAAGCTGTTTGCCTAATAGTCTACAGCTGGCCTTGTGGAGATAACAGAACAGCTGAGCCCAGAGAGAGCAAGCCCTGGGAAGAGAGGAACCCAGGAAGCCTGAACCCTGGCAGATGTCGGCAGCCATCTTGCTCCAACACGTGCCCATAGACTTTGGTGAGGGACGTAAGTTACGCTTTATGGCCTGGGAACTGTAAGCTTCTACCCCAAATAAATACCCTTTATAAAAACCAACCGATTTCTGGTATTTTATATCAGCACCCCTTTGGCTGACTAAAACAATCTGAATATTGAAATGTTTATAGATGTAATTATATAGTATCTGAGATTTGCTGAAAATAATGTGGGAGGTGGAGCAGGGCAAGTGTGGGGGTAAATAGAGGAAACAAGACATAAATTGATCACCTAAATGTTTGAAGTTAGATCATGGATATATAGGGGATTCATCATTATTCTGTCTTTTTTATATATATATATAATTTATTAGGATAAAAAGTTTTAAAAATGACATAAAAATAAATATAAAAGTTTTAATGTGTTCTTTACTTGCAATAGATTTTTGGGGGGTGGCACTCCAGATGTGGTGCCCACTTTGGAGACTGCTGCTCCAGGCCACTACGCAGAACTGCCTCTCAACCTGGGGCCAACAGGAAATGTGACTGTCAGCAGGGTCTCTTCTACCCAGGAACCAAGCCTACACCAGATCTGAAGGCTTAAGAGAAAGACTAGTGAGAGACCTCCTTACCAAATCAGCGGAGTGCTTAAAGTCTCGCCATCAGGAATTACTTATGCAACCCACATCTCTTTCATAACAATGCAAGGGATCTGTTTCTCAAGATCATTTCAGAAGGAATGATGCGCATGATTTAAAGAAGAAAAAAAAAAATCAGGTGTTTAAGAAAAAGGAAAAAGACAAAGTCCCCCTTCAAGGAGTAACAACTCTGCCAGCTTCCTTGGGCTGGGAAATAATGCCATTGGCAATGAGATCAGGGTGTTCCATCACAGTCTCAATAAACTTTCTCTCCCCTGGGCCATATTTTATAGTTACTGCTTCTATGCCCCACTGGCACAGACATAATTTATTATTTGTTTACATGTTTCACTTACTTTGCTGAGGTGGAAGCTCAGTGATGCATTATTACTGAGAATATCAGTGTATGAGTGTATGAATGTGTGTGTGAGAGAGAGAGAGAGAGAGAGTGTCCAGGAGATCTGACAGGCCCTAACTTTTCATGGCATAACTGGCCTCCCCTGCACTATAGGAGTCTCCTGTGCTCTTGGCTTACATCCGATGTGTCCTAAGTACCCACAGTCCCTTCTCTTTCTCTGACCAGGAGTACGATAGTCCTATGGACATTCAGACTCTCCAGCTGCTCAAGTGCAAGCTGTGTAATTCCCTCTTTTGGCTTACCTTCCTGTGTAAAGATAAAATTCCTTCCATTTCTGTGAGGAATGCCACAGTTTACACATCACTTTCCTTGAGACAATCAAGGACATTGAGACAATCAATGTCTCAAGGACATTGAGACAATCAAAGACATTGAGACAATTGTCATTGAGACAATCAATGAAGGAAATAAGGCAGGTATGATTATTATCTACCTTTTATCTCCACATGACACCCAGAGAGGTTAAAGGCATGTGCAAGTTCAAACAGCGAGAGAGGACTCAAGTTAGGGCGAGCACGGGGGTGATGAGAGGAAAGGCCAGGGCTGGCCCAGGCACTTGCTAACTCTCTGATCTCTGGCAAGCCGTTAAACACGCAGGTTCTTCACCTGTTCAAAGATGGAAATGATAGAACTTATGCACAAGGTTGTAAATGAAATAAGATTAGTTTAAATGCTCAGCAGAATGACTGGCATAAATGTGCAATAAATGTTACCAACATTTGTGGTCTTTTAAGCACCTAGTCTATAAAGGTTCTGGGGTTTTGTAATAATAATAATGGGTGACTTACTGTGTTCCAGGCATTGCTTGAAGTCCTTTATGTGTATTAACATATTTATTCCTCACAAGAAACCTATGCAGTAGGGACTGTTACTACTCCTATTTTACGGATGAGGAAAACAGGGGAGTTAGTTTTAAGTAAGCTGACAATTTCTTTACCTTTTTAAAAGAATCAATGCAAACCTGAAGTATTTCCTCACTCTGGCATCTTTTTTTTTAATTTTTAAATTTTTTATCTTTAAGAAGCTTTAGATTACATAAATGTTACACAAAAATATAAGGGATTCTGGGAGCGAATGTGGCTCAAGCTGTTGAGCGTCCACCTTCCAAATGGAAGGTCCCGGGTTCGGTTCCTTGTGCCTCCTGGAAAAAAACAAGCACACAACAACAACAACAAGCAAACCAAACAACTCAGAGAAGCCGATGTGGCTCAGTGATTGAACGCCAGCTTCTTCCATACAACATCCAGGGTTCAATCCCTGGTCTCTGTACCTCAAAAAAAAGGGAGGGGGGTAGGATTCCCATATGCCCCCCTCCCTCCCCCTCCCACACTTTCCCACATTAACAACATCCTTCATTAGTATGGTACATTTGTGACAATTGATGAACACATATTGAAGCATTGCCCCTAACTGTGGACTCTAGTCTTTACTGTCGTTCAAGCAACATGGAACTGTGACCACTGTCAGGTTCTCCACATTTCCCTATCAGCACTTGCTGGGAGCTTCTGAAGCTTCCGCTTCCTAACTTCCCCCTTTGGTAGTGATCTTTATGACTTAAATAATGTGTTCCTCTGGGAGGAAACCGAGGCCCCAGGAGATTAAGGACTTGCCCAAATCCACAACATGAGCGAGCAGCCCAAAGCCAGGCCAAGGGTCCAGACCGTGCTCTCCTGCCCTCCCTTCATGCTCTTGGAACTCTGTGAGCTGCCCTGTCCCTGAGCCGCCGGGGTCCAAAGGGCTCCGGCAGGCCTGGACTCTTGCACTGGGCTGCTGCATGCCTCAAGGCCAAAGGAACAGAAACCTTCAGCAGGGGGCACCTGAGACTCCAGATGGCGGCTGAGCCAGGGAGAATGCTCCTGGCTCCCCTCCCTGGGAGCCCAGCCCACAGGGAAGGGCCTGGAATTCAATCCTCCGCATTCCACCCAGGGTTCCTGTGACATAATAAAGCCCAAGGAGGCATCTCTAGTGATTTGTCAGCAGAACCCCCAGAGGGATTTTCTATAGATAGCCAGGGCGTGTCTCAGGCTCTGTCCTCTCTGCGGGAGGAAAGTTCTTTTATGCCTGGGCTGGGCAATGCCCTGTGCAGCAGGTGGTTGGGGTAGGGGGTGGCGAGGCACTGAGCCCAGAGTACTTTGTAAGGGGAGGCGGGGGTGCCAGGCAGCTCAGGCCAGGAGAGGAATTCCAACTATGGTGTTTTGGAGGAAAGTATTTAGTTATTTGCCCTCGCTGACCCCACCCCACCTTGGGACTCCACTGCAAGGAGATGTCCCAAATACTGAGCCTGCTGCAGCCTTTGATGCTGGCCCTGAAAAGATTCCGTGGCATGAGCCAGGCTCTCTTTGGGGAGAGAGACGTGTTTGGAATGTTGGTGTGCCGGTGCTGTGATTGGAGGTTTGGGGTTTCAGAGTTCCTTAATTTGCATGACCACACAGCTTGGTTATTGCTTTCCACAATAGAGCGTTGGAATTTGAAACTCTGTTTACCTTCCAGATTCCAAACAAGCAACGTTCCTATCAATAATGCCACATAAATACCCACATGATAGCGTAGACTCCCTATCATTACTAATATTTTTTTCATCCTGTCTGCTGGTGAATAGGAGTTCTCAGAAGCCATGCATATATTTTACATAAAATAATAGCTAAGCTGCCAAGGGCTTTAACGATATAATTCCATCATGGAGTTCTGGGCTGTTTGGCTTATGCTTCCATCAGAACCTCAAGACAGAATTAATTCATGTAACTGGGACAAGCCCAAGTGCTGTTTTTTCCACTCCCTTTTAAGTGAACTCAACTATTTTAATTGCCCAAACATTTGGTGGGAAGAGTATGAGGTGGAGAAAAGCCTGTCTGATATATTCATTAGCCTCAGAGTAAATTCATTAGAGGAAGCATATTGTCACTGTTAAAAACACGAACATTCGGGTCACACAGAATTTGAATCCTGACTTGGCCTTGGAAGCTGTCAAAACTTTGGGCAAGCTATTTATTTTCTCCGAGCCTCTATTTACTCATCTGTAATAGGTGGCTGCTAACACTTAGCTCTCAGGGTTGTTGAGAGGATGAAATGCCATCAGAACTGATTGAATGGATGAATGTAGTACCTGTAAAAAGGCATTAGTACAGTGCCTGGAGCCCAGTAATGTCAATAAACCGCTTCTCTATTATTAGCTCAACAGCCAAAGCAAAACATCCCTGAAACTGTTTCCCGACACCATGAAGGTCCAGGAATCTTAGCCACTTCCAGCCAGGAGCTTCTCTTTTTAGACCATAAATTCCCCAGATGCTCCACATTTGTGAATTTTATTATTCCCAGCCAGAGAGAGAGCAGGGTGGCAGCCCCCACCCTGTCTGGAATCCCAGAAGCACCTCTGAGATTCTGACCTAGCACAGCTGCTTGTTGAAAATAATTTAGGAAACATGAAATAGAACATCTCGCCGTTCCACAGAAAGGTCCGAGGAGTGGACTGCATATGTCTATCATGGGTCTGCATCTCCTGCAGAGGAACGAAAGCTAGGTTCTGCCTGCAAGAGTCCTGCCCACCCAGCTCCACCAGGCGAGAAGC
This sequence comes from Cabassous unicinctus, assembly GCA_029593785.1. Taxonomy (NCBI): domain Eukaryota; kingdom Metazoa; phylum Chordata; class Mammalia; order Cingulata; family Chlamyphoridae; genus Cabassous; species Cabassous unicinctus. The sequence continues at coordinate 21,213 of JAQZBX010017058.1, forward strand.
AGGAGCTCCTCAAGGGGCAAAAGATAGTCCATGTGGGTCCCACCCTTCACCCCCCAAAGTCTGTCACATTCTACATTGTCCAGGAAGTATTGAAAGCTTTCTCTGTAGAGGTAAACACAGTTCCTGCCTGTAAGTAGATCTTAGCTTTGGAATTAAAAACATTAGGTTTCAGGCCCTGCCCTGATCAAGATATCAGAGATGCTACAGGGCCCTGTCCTCCCACAGAAGCTTTGAACAACTAGCAAGAACTGTCAGAAACATCTTTCTCAAAGCTCCAGAAAACAGATAAAGGCTGCAGTAACAGGTCAAAAGCACTAGGATCTCATGACACCCTGGCGGGCCCCTCCCTCACCCCTCGCTGCTTGGTACAGAGCCATGCTGGGCTCCCAGTGCTGATCCCTGGGCCCAGTTCCTGAGGGGGTAAAGTCAACCTTGTGCACATATTGGGAGCATGTATGACTGGCTCAGTCTGTCTAGTGGTGGCCTGAGGAACTTGCTGTCCCAGAACTTGCCCTGCATGTAGAAGTCTGCTCGCAGGATTCTCCTACAGACTTGACTGGGAGAGCAGTCAAGTCGTGCTGCCTGGGGCAAGGGATTGCTGGCTGTGGGACATACAGTGCAGCACCCAGGACTGTGAGGAAACTGTTTCTAGGGAAGAGGGGACATCCGGAACTGTGTAAACGGGGAATTCTAAGAGCCACAAGAGTATGCCTAAGATAGCCGCTTGTGCAGAAAGGATCAGGGTGACCCTATGCTTTGGTCTGGAGCTGTTCTCTAAATTAATTGTATGAATAATTCCTGAAAGAGAGCACTCACACAGCCCAATCTGTGGGGACTGGGAAAGATGTTTTCTTTTTTTCCTTATTCTTTTTTTGTTAGCTCCTGGCATTCAAGGAAAGGTCTGTCATAACAGTAGCCAGATACAAGCTTAAGGAACAGATGCCTCAGAGTCTAAATTCCAGTGTAACACATTACAATATCAAAATATGTAGGTTTCAGGAAGCAGATATGGCTCAAGCAGTTGGGCGCCCGCCTACTACATGGGAGGTCCAGGTCTCAGTTCCCTGTGCCTCCTAAAGAAGACAAGCAAGATAGCGAGCTGAGTGATGGGCTGGTGCAGCGAGCTGATGCAGCAAGAGACACAAGGAGGAAAACATAATGAGAGACACAACAAAGCAAGGAGCAGAGGTAGCTCAAGTGATTAGGCGCCTCCTTCCCACAAGTGAGGTTCCAGGTTCAGTTCCCAGTGCCTCCTAAAGAAGACAAGCAAGAGAGCGAGCTGACGTGATGGGCTGGTGCAGTGAGCTGACACAGCAAGATGATGCAACAAAGAGACACAATGAGGTAACACAATGAGAGACACAACAAGTGGGAGTGGAGGTGACTCAAGCCATTGTGTGCCTCCCTCCCACATGGGAGATCCCAGTTCGGTTCCCAGTGCCTCCTAAAAAAAGAAGATGAGCACACAACAAACAGACACAGGGAGCAGATAGTGAGCACAAACAATGAGGTGTGGGGAGAAATAAATAAATAAATATATAAATAAATAAAATCTTTTTTTTAAATGTCAGGTTTCATCAAAATGTTACAAAGAAACAGGGAGCAATGGCCCAGGCAAAGGAGGTTAAAGCATTAAAAACCATCAATGAGGATGACCAGACCTGGGACATACTAGACAAAGACTTAAAAAATAAAAAGGTCCTAAATATGCCCAAAGACTTAAAGGAAAACATGGATGAAGAACTAAAGGAAATCAAATAAATCAGAGATGAACACAAAGAGAATATCAATACAGAGATGGAAATTATGAAAAGGAACCAAACAGAGCTGAAGACCACAGTAAAATAAATAAAAAATTCCTTAGATGGGTTCAACAGCAGACTGGAGCTGGCAGAAAGATCAAAGAACTTAAAGATAATCAAAATCATCTTCATCACAGAGTCTGAGGAATCTGTAGGACACCATCAAGCATACCAATATATTCATTGTGAGAGTCCTAGAAGGAGAAGAAAGAGAGAAAGGGGCAGAGAGAATATTCAAAGAAACAATGACTGAAAGCTTCCCAAATATAATGAAAGACAGGTATATACACAACCAAGATGCACAATGAACTCCAAACAGGATAAACCCAAATAAACCCATGCCACAGCATGTAATCAAACTGCTGAATGCCAAAGGATAAAGAGAGAATCCTGAAAGCCACAAGAGAGAAGCAACTTGTCACATACAAGGGAGTCTCAATAAAATTAAGTGTCGATTTCTCATTGGAAACCATGGAAGCAAGACAGCAGAGGGATGACATATTTAAAGTGATAAAGCGAAAAATTGCCAACCAAGATTTCCATATCTGGCAAAACTGTCTTTGAAAAACAAGGGCAGCCTCCCCTTAGCATCAGCAAGTGGAGGAATAATTAATAGCTTAAAAGGTGACCACACAATCCAAAGCCCGTTCTCTCTGCTAGGGGAGCCCACATCAAATCTTGGTGCATACTTCTGTCTTTTTCTCCCATTTCTTGGCAAGCTCTGTTCTTTACCCCCATTTCCCAATAAATTCTTTTTATTGGCCTGAAAAAAAAAAATAAGGGCAGGATTAAGACATTACCAGATAAACAAAGGCTGAGGGTGTTTGTCACCACTAGACTGGTCCTACAAGAGATGCTAAAGAGAGTTCTATAAGCTGAAAGGAAAGGAAAATAGACAATAGATCAAAGCCACGTGAAGAATGAAGATCTCTGATGAGTGTAATGCCATGGGTAAATATAAATACCAGTACTATTGTATTTTTGTTTGTAACTCTACTTTTTAGTTCCTACAGGAACTAAAAGGCAAGTACATAAAAAGTAATGATAAATCAGTGGTTTGGGGCTCATAGTTTATAAACATATAATTTGTGATAAGAACTACATAAAAGTTGGGGGATGGAAGGGTATTGGAACATAGTTTGTGTATATTAATGAAGTAAAGTTGGTATCAAAGCAAAAGAGATTTTTATAGATTTAAGATGTTGGAAAATATGCAAACTCATATAGAAAATATGCAAACTCATATAGAAAATAGAGTGCAGGTTGCCAGGCATGGGGGGATTGCAGGGGAAATGCAGAGTTAATGCACGAGGGGTATAGGGTTTCTGTTTGGGGAGATGGGAAAGTTTTAGTAATGGAAGGTGGTAAGGGTACTGAAATACTATGGGTGTGATTAATCTCATTTAATAGTATGCTTGGGAGTAATTGAGATGGGACATTTTATGTTATATAATGATCCCACAATTAAAAAAAAAAAAAGTAACAAAATGGTCAATGAAGATTGAATATAATACATGATCCTGGATGGGATCCAGAAAGGGAAGAGAAAAGGCTCAAGGAAACATTGGAACATGTGAAAAAATTGGAATATAGCTGTAAACTTTATATCGATGTTAAATTTCTTGAACTTGATAACTGCACTTAAAGTGGTTTCATAAGTGTATTAGTTAGCTAAAGGGATGCTAATGTGAAATACCAAAAATGGGTTGGTCTTTACAAAGGGTATTTATTTGGGGTAGAAGTCCACAGATACCAGGCCATAAAGCGTTATGTTTCTTCTCTCACAACAGTCCATTGCCATGTGTTAGAGCAAGACAGCTGCCAGCGTTTACCAGGGTTCAGGCTTCTGGGGTTCCTCTCTTCTCGGGGCTGCATTTCTCTCCGGGCTTAGCTCCTGTTTCCTCCACAAGGTCAGCTGTAGACGATCAGGCAAACGGCTT
>JAQZBX010017058.1:25054-36022 GCA_029593785.1 Cabassous unicinctus
GCTTCTCAAAAGACTGCTTCAAAACCTGCTCCCTCTGTCCTTTGCCTTGCCTTTTATAGTCGATTCCCCACCCACCAAGGGGTGGGGCTCAACACCCTAATCATAACCTAATCATGCCCAGATTAACAGATCAGTTTACAAGCATGATCCAATTATATTTTTGGAATTCATAATTACATCAAATTGGCCAACGGTTACAATAAGTGAATATCATTGTTCTTAGGAAATGTACATGGAAGTATTAAGTGTTCAAGGAGCATGATGCATGCAACTACACTTCAGAAAATGGATGCTAAAGATAGATTAGATAGATAGATAGATAGTTAGATAGATAGATAGATAGACGGATGATGGGTAGATAGAATGAAATAGTATGCAAAATTGGTAGATCTGGGTATCAGAGAGAAGGTAGGGGTATGTTGGAGTTCTTAGTATAGCATAGCGTTTGTGTTATTTTTGTAACTGTCCTGTAAGTTTGAAAATAGTTCCAAATGAAAAGTTAAAAACTATATGGTTTCAAATCTTGGCTGTCCCATGTATTACCTGTGTGGACTTGGACAAGGAACTTAATGTTTCAGAACCTGTTTATTCATGTGCAAGATGAAGAGAATGGTAAGTCCCTCATGGGTGGTTGGGTGTATTAAATGAGATATAGCATGTAAAATGCCGAACACAGCTTCTGGCACATAGTAGACCTTCTGTGAACCTTGTTTTCCTTCCAAATAACCCAGAACAAAACAGGGAGATGATACACACTCAGTTCCCTCTTATCTTGTTCCAAAAGAGAAGAGAAAGAAGACCACAGAGCCAGGGGAGATAGGGCTGACCATCATTTCAGAGAGAAAGGAAGGTTGGTGCCAGGTCGCCTGCAGGGGCCCTCAGGTGGTCGGGAGGCGAGGGCTTGCTCTAGTGCACTGCCCTGAGGTCTGAGCAAGCTGCCCACTTATTAACACCACTCCTGCTCCTGAGGCTTTCTCTGAGCACATCACCTTAAGTGACCGGAGAAAAAGCAGCTGCTCAGTAGCCAAGGATTTACGCACCTTCAAGCCTTCTTTTCTTATTTTATGCAATATTTCTTATGTAGCTCTGCTCTCTCTGAAAATATGTTCTTCTCACCTATGTGAGTGAACTGGTCAGTCATTTTTAGGAACTGTGCATGTTGTTGAATTTATTTGTGAGCCAACTTTGCAGCTGCCAAATGCCAGTGTAGGTCTTTGGAGAAAAAGAACTCCAGCTATAGAGGAAAACAAATGTAGATTTGCTTTTTTCCACCCCTAGAGCAGATATTGTGCCTGTTAAGTCCTGTGTATTTTCCCACAGCAATCCATGAGTACAGTCTAATCCCAGGTTCAGGGAGAAACTCAGAGGCATATGGAGTGGGGCTGCAGACAATGGATTCCCCTCCCTTTAGTGACCCTTTGTTTGTGACTGACTCTCTTATGCACCCTGGAGGGCTGAGTATAAAGTTTAGTGTGGAGCTTGGTAAGTCATTTGGAGAAAGTGTCAATATAAAAGATGCTACATAAAATAGCCACCACACACTTTTTTACCTTATAATCTCCAAAGAAGCTAACCCTCTGGTTAGCCTGCTTTGTATCATTACCAGAATAGTGTTACATAGATACAAGCTCAAAAATAAATGCTGTTGATGATGATACCAGAACGACACCTGGGCTAGGTATTGGCAGCACTGGGATTGGCTCCATATTTGTAATGAACCAATTTGTCTCCTCCAGATCTTAGTTTTATTTGTAAAATGGTCAAATCAGTGCTCCCCAAACTTTTTAAACATCCAAATATTATTGGACCATCCTCTCCCCACCACTGCCACCTCACTCACTCATTTGTCCAATATATTTATGGAGTACTTCCTACGACCCAGGCACTTTACTAGGAGGTGGGGATATAATTTGTGAGAAAAACAGATGCAATCTTTGTAGTCTAGTGGGAGAGACAGATGTAAAAAAATAGTCATAAAAATAGAAATACAATCACAAACTGTATTAAGTGCTCTGAAAGAAAGCACAGGCATCTAGGAATGGATATAATTATGGAAATGTAATTAGGGGCTGGGGGAGCTTAGAGAAAGCCTGTGGTTTGTACTTTTAATGTCCTTTAAGAAACTGTGTAATGATAAAAAGTTACCGTGAATTGAATAATGCCTTTAAATTATTTGTATTTTATTAATCACAACAGCATCTATTATGTACATGTGAAACATGGTACTTTGTATACATGTGAGACATCTTGTTGATTCAGTCTAGGGCCCATGAATGCTTCATGCATGAAGATATGTACCTGGCACCCTACAAATGCCACAGCCTCCCAGGGAACTGAGGATCACTTAACCAGAATATCCCTCCTTTCCCACTGGATCTATGGCAACCTACGGGGCTCTTCAGTAGAGAGCTTAAAGGAAAGCAGTTGGTTTTCCAATCAGGATTCATACCAACATTGAGTGAAGGCAGGATCCATTCACTCCTCCACGGAGGCCATCCCGCACCCATCAGACAATGACCACAGATGGGTCTCCTGGCCAGAAATCCAAGTCATCTCCACTCCACCCAGCAAAGTTTCCTGCCTCCAGGCTGGTTTGATGTAGATCAAACCCAACAGTCAAAAGCTACACCAGGCTGGGAGAGTGGGTGACCAGGGACTCTTCAGCTCTACCCCACTCACTCCTGAACCCAACCGCTGTCAGTCGATATTTTATTTCTTGGTGCTCAATTAGGTGATTGTATGTTACACCACAGAAGAAAACATGTGGTTCTTCTTTAATGGACTCTTTGCTATGTAAATGGCTATACATATTTGATTGATGTTTCCAGATTATAGTCTTTAAGTCTTTCTGCCAAGCTCACCCCTTGGAAGTTAAAGTTTTCCATCTTCTAATTCTCCTTGCTTAACCAGGGAACAGTGAATTAAGTTAAGAAGCTGAATGCGAATATTCTCGCTGTCCTGATTTTGTGATAATCAGGGTAGGCTAAACATTTGCTATATTAGAAACCATGCATGTGTTCCCAGACCGAGTTTTTCTCCCTAGGCCTGGTTTTTGGAAGGCTGGTGATAAACCAAGCCTGATTTATTATATGACCATCCTGTATGGGAAATGACTGTAACTCTGGGTATCTTTGGTCAGCCTTAAGAGATATAGCAGGGGGACAAATGTGGCTCAAATGGTTGGGTGTCCATCTCCCATATGTGAGGGACCTCGGCTTGGTCCCTAGGACCTCCCAGTAAAAATTTTAAAAAAAGAAAAATATAGACAGTGCCCAGGCCACCAGGACCCTCACGTGGGTGCGCCGCCAGGCCCTGCAAGCAGGTAAGCCCCCCAGGCCCCGCACGCAGGTGTGCAGGCCCCGCCAAGCCACACAGCAAGATGATGATGTAACAGGAGAATACACAGGGAGAGCCAAGACGAGATGTGCCAAAAAAATAGGAACTAAGGTGGCGCCAGCAGCAGGACATCTGTCTCCCACATCGGAGGTCCCGAGGATCGATTCTCAGTGAAGACAAGAGGAGAAGGATGAGAAGAGAGGGCAGGAAACAGACACAGAGAATTGCCCAGTGAATGGACACAAAAATAGCAAAAACGGGGCAGGGGATGGTAAAAATGGATAAAAGTAAATAAATAAACAAACAAATCTTTAAATAAAAAAAAAAAGTTAAGAAGTTGAGTCCAGAATGGGAATGATCCCCTTCAATAGGCAAAACCACCTAAGGGTAGATTGGATGAGAAATTAAAATTCTGTTTGTGACTGTCTTCTCTAGGTGGAAGAGAGAGGAGGTTGGGTCGGTGTCAGGCCAAACTGAGGTTGGGACAGTTTGGTCCCTTCCCTAGAGGATGGATGTGTAGAAAAGGGTGTCCTTGCAGAGTGGGTAATACTTCATTTGGACCTTACATCTTTGAAGGACAGAGATGGAGTCTTTGTCATCTGTCCTCGGCGCTAACCTAAGAGTCATATCATCACCATTGTTGAAAGAGTGAATGGGTTCCAGAAAGGTGTCAGGGTGAAGTCTCTAAGCCAAGTAAATGGGTGGAAATTAGCCTCAAGTAAGCTTCCAGAGAAGCTGAAGCAGGAGGCAGGAGGCCTTGGGACAACACTGCCATGGAGACTGCTGGTGGCAAATGCCCTATTTAACTAGCCCACGGCAGGATGAACAAGACGCACTCTCAGAAAACACAGTGCAAGGTCATGGGAATCTATATATACTAAAGCTAAGTGCTCATAATGCAAAAGCACTAATCATTTTGCAAAGTTTGACTGCACCATTCCTCTAGATAGGCAATGTCTTGTGTTGATTTGAAATACAATTGCATTTACAATTTGTTTTTTAGAAACCACACCTTAGAACATTCCAAATATGTAAAGTGCACATTAATCTGTTGTGTGGGCTATTAATCTTTGTTTATTTAGATTCCATCAAAGTCTAAGGAAAGGATTTGAAGCGACTAAGTATTTGTAGATAACTAGTGAGCATAGGCAAAGAGAATTATTCAAATAGTGCTTTATATTTGGACCATGATCCACAACTTACAAAGCACTTTCACACTCATACCTACTTGATCCTTACCAAAACTCCGTGAGTTAGGCATTGCACTCGGTGTTAGAAGACCTGGAGTGAATCTCAGCTCTGCCACTTCTCAGCCAGGTGTCACTGAGTTGGGACAACTCATCCAACCTCTCTGAGACTCTGCTTTCTCTCTCTTTAAAATGAACACTTCATTTATTTTGTAGTCAACTTTAGTATTTTTTTTTGATGTGGCAATGAAGTAAGTTTCTAGGATTTAAATTCCAGTTTTCTCAGAATGATTCATGCACATGGTCAAAAAATCAGAGTCCAAAAGATTTTGTAATATAAAGTCCCCTGACCCAACCCTCCCCATCCTCTTTCCTCTCCCCATAGACAACTGCCTTAAACATGTTTCTGGTTTTGGTTCTTCTTGTGGTTTCTTCTCTATCTCTAAATAGTATGTTTACATGGCTCTTTCTTGATTTAGCAACCTTAGTAGACATTATCTATCCACTTCCTTCTAAGGCAGATAATGTTTTTATTCATGTCCCCTGTACCATCCCAAGTTCTAAAAGTTAGAACTATTTTAGTTTCTCTGTTGCAGTTGTAACTGTAGACAAGCCTCTAATTCTTGTTTCATCAACAGTCAATGATAGCCCTTGATCTGTCATTCTATAAGAAATAGAAGCATAATGCCTCTTTCTCTACCTCTCTACCCCCTCTTACCTCCCAAATTCTATCTGTTCTACAACCAAAATTAAATTTCCCCTACTTTGTTTATAGGCTGATTCTAAAAATTGAAAACCAGAAAGCAGTGCCTATATTATGACTATGCATATATTGTTAATTACAGAGCTACAAGAAGTTGCCTTGATTACCTTTTTTTCTCTATGGTTCCAATGTCATGACTCCTGTGCCACTCAAAGCAAAATGATTCTATCATCAAGAACAAATAGAATCTTCTTTCTTACATGCATTCAATTGCTCAAATAATACCACATTTTAATTTGTTTTCTAACTGGTCTGTACCTTATTTGGTCATTTTTCCCACTGGAGTTTCAGATTGCCTTTTTTTTTTTTTCTTATTGCTAGAAGACATATATGCCTTCTTTATCATAGCCAGCTTTTGCTCATTCTTTTCATTGCTTGGAATCCATTCTATTCTTTTTAAAAACATTTTTTGCGAAACCCACTGATACTCTGTTCTTATTTGGACTAATTGCTTGTTAGGTCAGCCGACAACTAAATCCAGGAATTTCCTGGGTGACTCCCATTAATACTTATATTCCAAACTCTCATTTTTCTTGGTTTTTCCAGTTTTTCTAGAGTTAACATACACAAGTAGCTTCCTCGTAAGTTATCGATAGGAGTAAACTTCTTTTATTCTCGAGTATCTGAAACTAACTGGATTGTGCTCACATTTGAATGCTAGTTTGCTTTGATATAGAGTTCTAGTTTCAAAATAATTTGATCTTAGAACTCTTAAAGATTTTGTTCTACTGCCTTTTGGCATGCATGGTTGTGGATTAGAAATCTGATGCCAGATTGACTCTCTTTCCTTTGTTGGGGATTTCTTTTTTCTTTTTGGAACCTTGTAGAGTCTTCTTATCCCTTGTGTTCTCAAAGTTCACAGTGAATGAGTCTAAGAAGGAGAATTATTTAGTTTTTCTTCTTGGGCATTTGGTGGCCCTTTTGCTATGAAAATTCGGAGTCTTTTCTTCTATTATTTCCTTGATTATTTTCTCTTTGCATTTTCATTTTTCTGTGTATTTGAACTTCTAAAAGTCAGACGTCAGGCCTCCAGGATTGATCTTCTGTACTCATTTCCTCTCACACTTTCCATCTTCTCTTTTTCTGTACGTTCTGGAAGATTTTCTCAAACTTTATATTCCCTTGTTCCTGTTAAACTTGTAATTTTGCAATCATATTTTTTCAATTCCAAAAGGAGGTTGGATGATAAACTACATGGTCAGTTCACTCTGAAGAGCTTGATGAGAATTTGTTTAAGTTCTCTTCTCTTCTGGAATTATTTTCTGTTTCTTCAGAGTGACATTTTCAGTTTGTTTGTTTGTTTGTTTTATTTTATTTTATTTTTTAAGGTTCTTTTATTTTTTTATTATTTGTGAAATGATATATAAATGCATATGCATATATGTGCATTTGTTTACATAAATGTTATTTGTTTTATATATATATATACATTGTTTGTTTGTTTTAAACCTTGACTGTCCATTGATATTTAAGAATGAGGAGTTTGGAACTAGGAGCTCTGGTTACATGGGCAGAGTTTGTTGACTGGTGGACTTGGCTCTAGTGTGGTTGGGAAGGGAACTGACTCTTTCCCTGGAGCCTTCTGAAAGAAAGAATAAGGACTGTATTCTATGGTATCAATAGCCACGCCAGCTGTCCCCCTTCTTCTCAGATAATTTTGTTTAATTTCTTTAGAGATATATAAATCTTCTTTTCTTTTCTCTCATGGTAATTTAATGGCAACCACACATCCTATGTATGTGTGTGTAGATGGGGAGAGAGAAATTGTTTCATATACAGAGATTTAATCAGCCCCCTTTTTCAGTTCCAGTTCTGAATTCTTATGGTAGGTTGACTTACGTATCACAATTTAGATATAATCTTAATTTTTTTCTTTTTTGGCTCCCTCATCTGTTTGCTCATTGTTTGTTCATTACCTGCTCATTGTTTTTGCTTATTGTCTGTTTGTTTTTTTCCTTAGGAGGCACAGGGAACTGAACCCAGGACCTCCCACGTGGGAGGCAGGCACTCAACTGCTTGAGTCACATCCTCTCTCTGCTCATTTTATTTTTGCTCATTGTCTGCTCATTATTTTGCTCATTGTCTGTTTATTAATTTTTTTTTTTAAATCTTTGCTCTTTGATTTTGCTTCTGTCTGCTTGTTTTCTTTAGGAGGCACCGGGAACTGAACCTGGGACTTCCCTGATCTTAATTTTAATCCACTCCCTGTGGGTGTGAACCCATTGTAAATAGAACCTTCTGAAGATATTAATTTTAGTTAAGGTGTGGCCCAGCAGAATGAGAGTAGGTCTTAATCTTGATTACTGGAGTCCTTTATAAGCAGGAGAGATTAAGATGCAATAAGAGAAAGTCGAAGGGAAGAGTTGGAGGCTGGAAGTCAATGGAACCCAGGAGAGAAAAGAGAGGACATCTCCATGTGACACGAGGCAGAGATAAAAGCCAAGGAACCCAAAGATTGCTGGCAAGCCAACACCAGAATGTTACAGACTTTGAAGAGAAAGTATTACCTTGTAGACACCTTGATTTTTTTCTCTCTCCTAGTCTCAAAATCATGAGTCATAAATTCCCATTGTTTAAGCCAACCTATTTGTGGTGTTTGTCATAGCAGCTAGGAAACTAAGACAGTCCTCCTCTCTGTCTTACCTGCCAACCCAGGCAGGTTCTGCTAGACAGATTGACTCCATCTTCTACTGAAGCCCCCTGCCAATTGAATCACAGGTGCCACCATATTGGACCATGACATTGAGGCTATATACAGAGCTATATAGAGAGCATAGGCTATATATAGAGCATATCACTAGTCTTGGACCACTCATCTCCAGGAGACAGAGAAATTAAATTTGATCAAGGCATTTGTTGTTACTTGAGGTTTTCTTTAACTTACAGCCAAACCAAACTCTGACTAATACAACCTTTAAAATTTTCTTTGCAGTACCAGAAAAGACAATAAATATGAAAGTGAATTGTAAACTGTTGAGGGCTATTTAAATCTCAGATATTATTACTATGCCTTACACCAAATAAAGTTCTGAACTCCTCCTCTGGACTGTTCACTTTTCAAGGGAAGCCACCTTATCTTACTCACTTTTGTCATCAACAGCAGGGAGAGAGTAGAATTCAGTAAATTTATGTATTAAATAAATGATTTCAATCACTACTAATTTTTAAAATAATGTCAACACCATAAAAAAACAGGATAAAGTACTAAAATATTTTCAGCTCACCAATCTTTCTAACAAATGAAGAGCTTCTAAAAACAGAAAAAAAAAGAACAAAAACTTAATAGAAAAATAAGCTAAGGATATGACACTGAAAACAAAATGGTCCTTAAATATATAAAAAGGTGGTCAACCTCATGTACAAAAATATAGATGCAAATGAAAAACCATATTAAAATATAGTTTCTCAACTACCATATTGGCAAGAATCCAAAAATTCAAAATTTGACATCATCCTCTCTGTTGGAGAGGCTGAGGGGAAGCAGGCATTTTCATACATTGTTGGTGGGAATGCAAAGTAGTATAACTCTATGATGGGACCCTGGCAACATCTACCAAAATTATAGAGAATTTTATCCATTCACCCAGAATACTTGGCTTACGTAGAAGGTTATTTATTAAAACAATGTAAAAGCAAAAGATTGGAAATGACCCAAATGTTCATTGGTAGGAGGCTTGTTTAAGTAAACTATGATATATTATACACAGAATATTATGCAACAATAAAAAATGAAGATCTCTGTCGACATGGGAAGATTCCTAGGATGTATTCTAAAGTGATAAAAGCAAGCAAACAACAGTGTATATATGATATTACCTTTTGTGTAAGAAAAGGAGAGAATTCAAATATTTATGGGTATTGGCATAAAGAAAAATTGTAATGATAAATAAGACACTAATGAAATAGATACCCAAGGGATAGAGAGAAGCAGAATAGGAGTGAGACTTCTCGGTTTCATTTTTTAATCAAGTAACTAAATTTTACAAGAAAAAAATAAAATGTAATTAAAAAATAAATAAGCATGAAGGTTAAACAATTATTATAATGTCCTTTAACAGTGTCTAAAGGACTGCAGGCCCCATTAGAATTCCCATACATACTCAAAACCACATTTATTATGCTAGCTTGATTATGGTCATATTTCAGACTTACAGAATCAAGCACTGTTAAAATTGCTAGGATTCTAGAGGTCTGCTTGTTCCAATTCCCTCATTCTGCAGATGAATAAACTGAGGCCCAGGGAGATTCAGTGACTTGAAGGTCACATAATCATTAATAACAGAACCAGATTTTACTCCCTACAGCTGACCCTAGGGAACCCTAGAAGAAAGTGATTTAATATATACTGTCGATTCATTAACATTGAACTCATGGCCAACAGAACTAGAGCTCAAGCCTAAACAAAGCTGATTAATACACATATTTTCTCCATATGATTCATGGCAACCTTCTACTTGGAACACTAGGCAGCACTTCAGCACTATGTTGGGGTTCATTTTAAACAGCGAAATCACCAACAAAAAGCACAAAAATGTGGAAAATGTGGCACTAAGCATGCTGTGAAAAGGACACTTGTTTACTGTGAGAAGGCTAAAACAAGAAGGCAGAGTCGCCTCATTCAACCTCAGCTGGAAACATGAGTGTCAGGCGACTCAAATTGTTCACTGCTCTGTGCATGTCCTCGAATGACCGCAAAAGTATCACGAATACTGATTTGGGGGTTATAAATAAATTTTAGTGAGTACACAAATTCACAAATACAGAATCCATGAGTAATGATTGAAGCTATCTATCTATCTCTATATATCTATCCATCTATCTGTCTATCTATCTATCTATCTATCTAGATATCCCTCCTAGTGTCTGGCTCACAGTAGGGACTCAGTCCATGGGTGTCCATGAATGAAGAACTCCCATGATGCTGTGTGCAAGCTGGAGGGTGGCTGCCCTAGTCCAGCCAACATCTAGTCTCCAGACCTCCTCTGATTGCTCTCCTTCCCAAGCAATGGGTGGTCCACGCTGGTTTTTTTATTTTGTTTCACCAATCTGGATCCCTGCCATCCAATGTGTGGTTTTTCCAGACTGTTTCAGCTCATTGGGACCCATCTCTCCTCCAAATTGCTACTGCATCCATTTGACAATCATTTTTGGGTGGCATATGACATCTCTTTCATTGTTGTATTAATCTATTAACCTTTTTTATTGTTTATTATGCCTCATTTATCCAAATATCTATCATAAGAATGAGACTTTTTCACCCTTTTGAAAATGTATGTATTTAGGTATTTCAACATGCACATATACAATATTTACTGTCTATGCCAGGCATGATTCTAAGCATTCTACAAGTATTAACTCACTTAATTATCATAACTGCCTTTTTAGGTAACACTATTACTATTGCTGAGACACAGAGATGTTAAGTAATCTGCCCAAGGTCACACAGCTAGTGAGTGGCATTGCTGAGATTTGAACCAAGGTGGTAGCTCCCTAATCCCTAGTAAAATGCCTGGTGCAAAGTGATAACTGATTGCAGTTTTGTGTGTGTGTGTGTGACCTTTTTATTTGTTAGCCTCTAACCAGATAGTGACCTCAATCATTAGGCTGAAATGCTATCACAACCAAAGGAGATGGAGGAAAAGAAAAAAGAAAAAAAAGAAAAAGAAAAAGAAAAAAATACAA
>JAQZBX010017059.1:0-29213 GCA_029593785.1 Cabassous unicinctus
AAAAAAAAAAAAAAAGGAATCCAGATGTTCCAATACTGTCAACAGAAATCTGCCTCTTGTTCTTCCTATCCTGCCTCTTGACTACTTCTTCCTTGGTGAATTTTATTCTTCTGCAGGCTCTTCCAGAAATGGTCCAATACAGCTAAGCCACAGGATTATTTTTATCAGATTTTTCAGTTGTGGGTCTGTCCCAGCAGTTTGGAGAAATCCCTGGGAGAAGGTTTTCTGGCCTGCCTTGTCTCATGTGTCCATTTTTGGACCAGTCCCTATATCCAGTAGAATTCCATCCTCATTGGCCAGGCCTGGGTCAGGTGCTTTCTCCTGTTACCTGGGAATGTTGCCTCCCCTGACCCCACTACTGAGAATGGGGAAGCGGCAGCTCCTGAACAAGTGGGAATGAATGCTTGGCCAATGTCCACTCCAGGAACGGTTCACCAAGGATGTGACATTTGACTTGCACTTTTCAGGATGAGTAGGCAGTTACCAGGTAAAGAAGAAGAGCAATAGAATGGCATGCATGAAGTCAAGGTGTTGTTAAAAGGCTAGGGAGTGTCTCGGAATTGTTCAAGTGGCTGAATTAGGGTAGGTAAAGGAGAAGGGAGTTGGGATAAAGCCAGAAATGGAGGTGACCTGAGTCCAAATTATAAATGGCCTTGTAGGCCATGCTAAGAAATTTGTATTTATCTTTCTGGGTGTAAAGGAGCCAATGTAAGCTTTTACAGTGACTTTTTTTTTTTTTTTTTACTTTGAGGAGGACAACTCTGGTGACAGTGTGGATGATGGATTTGAATGGAGAATCTGGTTTTGTCAGAATTAGGTCGGGAGCTGTTGGGCCACAGTAGTATATTAAGGTTGGCAGTTCCTGAGAAAGCTGGATGAGGACTCTGGGGACAAGGACCAATGGAGGAGCCATGTCTGCCATCTGAATGGGATGGAGCATGGTGGCATATAGGCAATGTATTCGATGACCTTGATCAAGCTATTGCTGAAGAAGAATTGTTCAAGTTTTTTCCCCCTTACCTTTCTTTCAAAAAACAAAAGAGAAAGACATTTTCAACAACTTTCATATCCCTTATTGTTATGGGTTGAACCCCTGGTCTTGTGAATGTGAATTTATTCAGAAATAGGACCTTTAAAGATGTGATTAGTTAAGATGAGGTAAAACTGGATCCGTTGTCCTTTTGAGACTGCTGTCCTTATAAGAAGGAGAGAACTGGACACAGACAGAGAGATAAGGGGAGAGATTGAAGGGCTGCAGCTCCAAACCAAAGAATGCTAAGGATTGCCAGCAAGCACTGGATGTTAGGAGAGGCAAGGAAGAATTCCCCCTACAGGCATGGACCTGCCAACTCCTTGATTTCCCACTTCTAGCCTTCAGAACTATGAGACAATACATTTCTACAGTTTTAAGCTACTCAGTTATAGCACCCCTAAGAACTAAGACACTTATTTACGGTTACCACCATGGGATTATTATTTGTTGAGTATAAATGAGCCATATATTAATATAGTTTTTCTTATGCATCAATGAAACAATGATACATTTATATTTGGTCAAATATAAAGGTTACATTTTTTTAAAGTTGGAAATTCCTGCTTGAAAATGTGTTCCTGACGGGGTCATGGAGACTGAGCATTACATAGAATCTCCTGTGTTCCAGCCAGCTTATGCCCTACTCTTTGGTATTGGGTTATAAATTTTCATCTCATTTCTCTGGGCTTGAGTTTTAAGGCATAATAAAGATGGTGTTAGATTGAACTGGCTCTCTTTAGGTTTTCTACTCATAGTATATGGATGAATAGATTAATTTATAGTGCTATTAATCTGTTACTCTTCACCAGACATAAATTCAATTTCAAACATTAAGGTGTGACTTAATGGGGATAGGATAAGAACAGAGCTCAGGCCATGAATAACGAGTTATTAAAGTTGGAGAGGAATTTGTGAATAACTGTGAGAAACAGAATTAACTCATGGGACTTTTTAAATGAGTAAATGCACAACCATTGTACTCTCTTTTAAAAATGTATTAAAATAAGGAAGCATGGTACCCCAATTCTTCAAGATCTGAACTCTACCTACATTTTGAGCTTCTGTTGACATTTGCCCACCTCTACTTTACGCCCCTGAAATCCCAGACTCTAGTCACAGCTTCTTTGAATGTGTCATGCTGTTTCAGAACTCTGTGCTTGAGTTCATGCTACTGCCTCAGCCTCCATGATTTTCTTACCCACTTTATCCGCTTTTTCTTTTATGAAGCCCGGTTTGGTTGCCACTTTTTCTGGGAATGATTCCTTGATGTGCCTCTCCCATCTTTTCTTTTTATACCTTAAACATATCATCCTGCATGATTGAAACTATTGTCTTTACTGCTGTCTTCCCCACTTGACTGTGACTTTATTCACATGGTTCATATTCTTTCTTTATATCCTGGCATCTAGTGAGAGATCAATAAATTCCTGCTGGATTCATTTGAATGCCAATATCACAGATAACTCAGAAGATGCTTATAAACCTGAGTATACACCTGAAGACAAAATTTGAAATTAGCTCCACTTTCCCACCCTTTGGATGCTGGAGTCATGGAAGACCTTGGTGTGGAAAAGTTTCTAATTTAAGATATTCCAACGAAGACCATTTTCCTATTAATTTATATTTGTCTGATTTTATAAAAGCATGGTTACTTATGATATGGAACAGCAGATCAAAGGTGCATTTTTGTTTTGTTTTGTTTTTTTTTACTTAGAGAAGCATCTGATTCTTCCTTAGAGCCTGGCAATAAGTGCACATTGTGCTTTTTGTGGCAGCAGCAGCTCTGGATCAGCATTTCATTTCTGAGGCTCTGTGTGTAGCCTCCAGTGGATCGATCACGTTCTGGTTGCTCTTCCTGGTAATCTTTTATTCATCAGAGTGTTGCCACATGGAAACTATCTTTTGAATGTTAACAAGCTGCACTAACCTAAACCTCTGTATGAAAAATAAGAGTTAGCCTCAACCAAGGTGTAGGGATGGAGCCGATTATTTCTGTGCTCTTGACTTCAATATAGGATTAGGGGGGAGACTCTTGCTTGTGGACACTTCCCAGTAATAAGCGTCCTTCCCTGATCACCCTGTATAAATTAGCACCCCCATCACTCTCCATTGCTTTACCCTCCTTTATTTTCCTTCATAACATTTATCACCATGTGACATATTTGTTTCTTTTATTGTTATTCTTCCCCTAGAATATAAGCAACTTATGAGCATATATTCGCTGCTGTATCCAACGTCATAACAGCATGCTTGACACATAGGAGGTGCTGAATGAGCATATATAGATTGAATGAAGGGTAGTACACATTGTCACATTCTCACTATGTGCCAAGCAATTGGTGAGCACTTGGGATGCATTATCTCCTGTAATATGCACCCCAACCCAAGGAACTGGGAATTCTTCTGTATTCATTTACCATGAAGGAAATGGAAGCTTAGAGAGAGCTGTTCAAGGTTTCACTGCTACTAACTGATGAAGCTAAGCAGTGTCAGAGCCTGTGTCTTTAACCAGCATGCTATTTGTCATGAGTCAGTCCAGCCTTATGATCCAACCATTGGAATTAGGTAGACTTGTTTCTTTACAGTGTTTTGTCACTTTGGGTTTGAGAATTCCTGTGTCTGGTATCAAGTTTATTCCTTTTTCCCCATAAAAATAATAATTTGATAAGATTTAGCATTTTAATGTGTCAGAGACTGTGTCAAGTACTGTACCTAGATTATCTCATTTGCTCCTCACAATAACTCCACACGGTAGGTATTATTATTTCCAAAGTACGTTGCTGATAAGTGGCATTGCTGGGACTTGAACATAGATTTTCTGGTCCCAGTGCCAAATACCTGAACAATTGGCTATACTGTCTGCCTAGAAATTTCCCATGTTATATTATAAATACAACCAGAAGAAGAAAAATGAGTCCTATCTTAAACTGTGAATTAGTAATTAAATATCCATATAATGGAAAGGAATAATCTCAATGAACTTTGTGATGTTTGGAATACGTGTGGGGGGCTGTGCCCATGCTTATGTCCCACATGTAAAGGGGAGGTGCCACAGAGCAACCTGTGGAGGGCAGAAGGATGAGTTGCTTAGGAGCCCTTCATTTGAAGAATGGTTGAAGAAGGTAGAGATGCTTGCCTTGTAGGCTGGAAGACTTAGGCAGGGGTGCATGATGATTCAGAGATAGGATTTGAAGCATAGTCAGGTAGAAGAAGAAGGGGTAGACTGGTGGTATCGATGACAGTATATCAGAATGGTTATGAGCTTAGGGCCTGGCAATAGAGTGTCTGGATTTATATTGCAGCTAATCCTCTTACTAGCTGTTGTCTTTTGGTGACTTATCTCCCCTTTCTCTGCCTCACCAGTCATGTCTATTACATAGGCATTATCTTACTTCTTTCATAGTGTTGAAGTGGGGATTCATTGAAACAATGCATCAAAAGCTCTTAGCATAGTAACTGGCCCATAGTAAATGCCCAATAAATGTTAACTACGATTACTGTTATTTATAATTGTGACTTCAGATTACAAAAGAAGAGATGACAAGGAAATGGATTCTGGATTCTAGAGTGCCAGAGCTGTAGGGGAACCTACTAGTTATCTGGTGCAACAGCTTCATTTTACTGAGGAGCTGAGTGTCAGAGAAGAAAAAACTCTGTCTCAAGATTCTAGAGAGAGGTACTTGCAGAACTATGACTATCACCCAGCTCTTCTAATAAACACTGTTTAAGGTGTTTTAAATGTTGCTGGCTGCTTTACTAGCCACCAGCTGTGGCTTAGCAGTGGAGGGCAATGGTTGCAGTCCCATGGAATGTGCCCTTAGACCCAGGATCACCACTCTTTCAACCTGTAAAATGTCCTTGAACAGGGGGCAGGTAAAACTAAATAACATTAAACCCTTACTGATTCTACCACCAAATAGATCCAGAATCTGGTCATTTCTCTCCAGCTCTATTGTTACTATCTTAGTTTTTGCCACTAACATCCCTTACCTGCACAATTGTAATAGTTTCCAAATTGGCCTTCCTTGCTGCCACTCTTGATCTTATAATCCATTCTCCATGCATCAGCCAGAGGGATCTTTTGACATGTAAATCCAACCATGCTTTCTATCCCCAACCATGCTTAGTATTTTTCCAGCTGGCTTCTTCTTGCACATGGAACAGTTTTCAAATTTCTCACTGTGGCCTGCTAGACCCCACAGGATTTGCCCCTGCTGTTTTTCAATGATCTCATTCCCCTTCATACTCACACTTGTTCACAAACTAAGTCACACTGGCATTATTTCTCTTCTCAAAAATCCCAAGCTAGTTTCTACCTCAGAGCCGAAGCATTAGCTCTTCCACCAGATATTTGAACTACTTGCTTCTTTTCACTCTTATTTCAGCATAGGTGTCCCTTCCTTAGAAACACCATTCTTATCTACAGGGTCCCCCTCCTCCACTCTCTGTTCTCATCATGCTGTCTTATTATCTTCATGGCATAGAGCCACTTTCTGAAACTCTCCTGAAATTGTGTATATCCCTATCCCCTGGTGCCTTTTGGACTTGTTCCTTCTGTATTTTCACTCCCAGAGTAATGTCTAACTCTTGGTAGGCATGCTTTAAATATTTTTTGAATGGATGAGTGAACCCCTTGTGAATTGGGGTTTACTTCACAAGGAACTTATGTTCATAAATTGTACATAGAAGGCTAATTCAGGAGATGAAACCCCAGGCCCCAAATCAGTTTTTCAGGAGATTTTAATTTCTCATTCCATCAGGGAGGACAAGGGTCAATCTTCTAAGCTCAGGGAGCAGGAAGTAAGTGATTAGTGATCTTGGAGGATATTGCAAATTAATACTCAAATCAGAAGCTCAGATATGCTGAGGTGAAGGAGAGAAGCAGAGAAACAATTCATTTATAGTCTTTGCCAATATCTGAAGCTATGTCATTAGACACTTGCTTTTCCTTCTCAGTATATGTTCCTTCCCTCTTCTTCTGAGACCTCATCATGGCCAAGGGCATGGTCAGGGTGGCCCAGGACCAGATCTGCCTAGCTCATCTCTAAGGTCACAAACACTCAGATGCCTGGAGGAGCCAGAGGAATAGCATCCATGTATGAATTTCTGCATGTCAGAAAGTAGGGAGTGATGAGGTAGGTGGAGAATTGGAGAGCATGCACCCACTTTTAGGGGTTCTTAGTAAAGATAAAACAAGTTTGTAGGTCAAATTTTGTCCTTGGCCAGGCAGCTCGAGTCTCCCATTTTAAGAACGTGTCTCATTCTGATTTTAAGACTACATATTTTTTCACCAGGCAGTGCTTTTTGAATTTGTAAGGTTCCTTCTTGCTAACGCTTGTCAGTGTCTATGAAATTAAGATTTTGGCGAATGTAAACCGAATTGAGCCAAATGTATGAGGAAGTAGGCTGGGATTTATTTATCTATTTATTTTTTACATTAAGAGAATCTTAATTGCCTGATATGTTTTCTTCCTTTACCTAAGTACTTGTCCTTAATAAATTGTGTTTAATTAATCAGAGTTAAAGATAAATTGTTATTTTGTTATTTTCCCATTATAATGTGAAGTGCAGCTGCAAAGTCCCAAAGCCCCTGTTTTCTTATATTTATGGATCCTCTATACAGCTATTCTTGTAGAAGTATATTTGAATAGGATATTTGGAAGCATTACCTCATGCTGTTTAAAAGAGACTGTAATGTACTTAATTATTTCAGATAATAAGATTAATATAGAAGCATGTCTGTTTAAAAGATGATTAAATTATTCATTATCCAAAGATAGTTTAGAGGAGAGAAAGTCTATGGAATAAATGATAATAGTAAATTTTTTCTCTGGGGAAATTTGGGAATTTATTTATTTTCCTGCTCTGTTGGTATCCAATTTAGAAAATGTAAAAAAAACAAAAACAAAAAAAAAAACAAAAAACGAAACAGGCTAAGAACTGTGGTTTATAATGACAAATTCACACAAAGCAAGATTCATATTAGGTAAATAACTTTGATATGAATCCAGATGATCTGAAAGTGAAGTAATACTCGTTGGTGTGAATTAATCTCTGCTGGGGATTGTGATGCCAATGGAAAGAGTATTTGGTGCCCTGGATCAACATAAGCCTTAGACAAGTCATTGGTACTAGTAAACAAACCCATTCCCTCTATAGATAGCTGATTCTAGCAAGAGACTGCTGAGTTCCAGTGTGAGTTGTTGACCTGGAATAGACTTGTCCCACAGGTGCAATTTTAAATTTGACTCAGTCTGAGAGTAACTGGGTTGATATCTAAGGGCTGTTGAGTGGCCTATGTGAAATGGTGTGTGGCATTAGACCATTAGCACATAAATAAGCTGTAAATCAACCAGACCTCTATTACTAGCTCTCATCTCCCTCAAGGTTTAGAGACTGGGACCGAGGAGGTAAAATTAAACTGGCCTTTCACCCCGAGAGTCCCCTATGCAGTAAAGTTAAGGCCTAGAGATGGGCAAGGTAAAACCATTTGGAGTTTAGCTCTCTTCTCTTGACAAAAGTCTTCAGCTTTAAGATTTGCTCCTTTTAGCATCTTTCATTATTATTGTAGACATATGGAACATCGGGGCATTTAGACTGAGAGCTAATGGAGAAGAAGGCTTGTTTCAATTTTATTATTAATTTTTTTCAGCTTTGTTTCTTTGAACATGCTAGTTCCTCTTCCGGGAGTGTTCTGTCTGATGAACGACTCCTCTTTTGAGCTCTAGCTTAATTGTCGGTCCTTTTGCCACCTGCTTCATACTCACCTCAGAAGCACATGAACTGTGCAGATTCTCAAACTCATTCTTGGACCTGCTCCTTGGGGGCAGGCTCAGTATCTGCCCTGGGAATGAGATACATGTTGAAGTGTATCTTCCCTCTGCTGAGTCCTCATTCATCTCCTTCATTTGAGTGTGTGTCACATCAGGACAGGGATTAGGTCTTATTCTTCTTTATATTTTCGATGACTGGTACAGAACTGGGGCTAATGAAGTTACTGAATGTATGAATTCATGAAAACATTTCTAGCTCATTTGGTTCTAATACTAACCATAGGACACAGTATACTCCGATTAAACTTCTCTGATTTTTAAGCAGCATCATGACATAATGAAGGAGAGTAAAACTAGAGCTCTTTTGGAATGAGATTTGAGAGCTAAAAACACAAGGCATTAAGTGGGCTGTCTTTTTTTTAAAATGCACTTAGAGGTCTGGCATATAGTAGGCCTCCATAAATATTTATCAAATAGGTAAATAAATGAATTAATAGGGGACTTCTGCCACTAAGGGGTAGTCACTTAGGTTTGTGAGGGGATGTGAATGTTCTGGCACTTTCCTAGTGGTCATGTCATAGATATGTAAAGGAGGGTTTCTGGAAAGATAACTCCATTTGGACATATTGGGGTGTGGGTCTGTCTACTTCCTTACAAAATCTTCAGTGCTGAGGGTTAGCCCTGTCATATAGCAGGGGCTAAATAAACATCTGTTGTATGACTAACTGCTTGAAATCTTAGCCCTAAAGTAGCAATTGCAATTTGGATGATTTCTGGAGCAGAAGGAAGACAGGGACATGCTTTAAACAGCAGGAACAACTATGTCTCCTCAAAGCAGACCTGCTTGCTCAGAGCTCTGAACCAGTCCCACTCCCAACAGTCATGTTCCTGGACAGACTCCATCTGGGTTTCCTCTGGAGGATGTGGAAGGAGACTTGACACTAGTCTAACATCATAGCGGCTCTAATAGTGGTGAGCTTTGAGGATGCACTTCTCAGTCAACTTGGCTCCAGCCATCAGAAAGCACTTTATGATCTTTCTTCTGGGGTTTCATTAGGAGGGGCAAATGTCGTCTCAGCCAACACAAGACCTGTCTTGCCAAGAAGCTGGTTAATTAAGGTGAGTGGACATCCAGGGTGCACAAATGAGGAAATCTTTTTGAGTAAAATGTTAGCAGATCTACCTGGGAAAGACTGTTGGCAAATTTGAAGGTCACTCCAGGAACTCAGCCTTTGGTCTCTTCATCTACAAAATGGGGGTAAAACTGTTGGTGATGCCTTCCATCTAGGATGTGAGGATTCCTTGAGATGATGTATGTGAAAGCACTCTGCATATTGGTGTTGTATGTAAGTACTAGCCTATCATGTTTACTTTTCTGACTGTGTTCAGTTCAACAAAGACCTATGTGGTAGGCACTGTGGGTGGGAAAAAGATGGATGAGGTGCCAATTACTCCTGGTATCTAATTAATCCCCACAGTATAAAATAGAGAAATGAATGTTTTAAGATAAGAACTGACACAAAGTGCTGGAAACTCAATGAAGGGGAAGAAAGTCTTCCTTGTGGGAAGCCAAAATACTTCATTAAACAGCAACTGAGCTGGGCTTCGAAGCCCGAGAAAGGGTTTTATAGGCTGAGATGTGGAGGAGAGAAAATCTTCTAGGTGAAGAGAGCACAAATAAAGAGGGCCCAGATGTCTAGAGATAGTGGAGTGTGATTGAGAGTGGTGAGCCATCCACATAGGGTGCAGATGCAGGAACAATAAGAGATGAGACTAGAAAGGAACTGGAGCCAGGTTGTGGAGGCCACTGAGCAGGTGGAAACCTGATGTGATGGGTAAAGACCACTCAAGGGAGGTGAGATTGAGTTGACAATATGACTCATGTGTACTTTAGGAAAATGAAACTGATTGTGGTAAGGGAGAGACAGGATGCTAAAAATGCACATGATGGTTTTCATCAAATTTGGAGGTTATTTTATGCTATAGAAAAATGAACAGGCAAGAATGCTTTGAGATTTCAGACCTGCTTCTGCAAGGGGATGAGGAGCAAACTATTTGTGAAAATGATCTGGAAAAGTTCCTGCAACTAGATTAAGTGTTTTTAAGAGCCAGGCCAATTCACATACAGTAGAATCCTGGGACAGAGCACCTCACTTCTGCCTGTTCAATGAAATTTTTTCCACCCCTAGGAAGATTGCATTGTTTCTAAAAACTCTTTGGAAACTGGAGAAAATAAGTAGCACAATAATGGATGTAGATTTTCTCCACTACTGGTGTTAAACTGGAGGTGCCTGTGGCTTGACTATTACCTGGATTTTCTGAATTAAGGCTTGGCAGTTTCACAGGTTAGGAGACTTGTGTTGCCTGCATATAGTATATATCACTAATTAGTGTTTACTGGTTTTGTTTCTAATTTTAGAATCAATGTCTGTTCAATGAAGAAAATTTGGAAAACAGAAAGGCACTACTGCAAGGTACCCATTGTTAATACTTTCCTTTATACTCTTCCAGTCTTTTCTAAGGGCATTCATAGCCCTTTATATATGTATTTATATATGTATATCTGCATATATATTTGTGTGCATATATCTGAATGTGTGTATTTAAATAAAATGCAATTTCTATAAAATTTCATAACTTACCTAATTACTGTGTCTATACATAGTGTTGTGTATGTATTTACATGTATCAAGACATACGTACATGTGTTTTTGTACTCAGCTTTGTTTCTTTTGAAATATACTATGCACATTTTCTCACATATTTCCTTGTATATGCTTTGATGTTCAGAAAAACTAGGCATCCTAAATCTTGGAAAGTCTTTAATTATTGCACTGTGACAAAGTACTTAATAATAGCTTATATTGGTATAGAATGTATATGTGAATTATCTGTTTTCATATAAGGGTTATCAGTACGCCTTTTTTATAGATTAAGAAACTGAAATTTCTGAAAAGTTGAGACTTCCTCCAGGTTATATATCTAGTAACTTTGCTATTGACAAGATTCACTATGAATAAACCTTGCATGTCAGAGATTGGGGGTCAAAGCTGGAAGCCTGCAATATATAGCAGTGGTTAAGCACAAGGACTTTGGAATAGACTTCCTGGGTTCAAATTCTAGTTCTGTCACTTACTTGGCAATATTCCTTACTCTGTCTGAGCCTCTGTTTCCTTACCTGTGAAATGGGGATAGTAATAGGACCCTTATACCACCAGAATTGTTGTGATAATTAAATGCATTAATACATGACACAGCCTTGGAATACATTGGCTCATGGCTATCTGAAGGTCAGCTACTATTAAAACAGATCTTTCCACTGTGTCAACTGCTTTTTTTTTTGTCACTGAACCTTAATCTCTTGAGTTTATTTCTTTTTTCTCCAGATAAGGTGATTTTATGTAAGACTATAAATATAACAAAAAAAATTAATTCCATTCTAGAAAGGAATGTGGACAGCTGTTACCCCCCTCTTGAGAGGGCTTATTTTCCCAGAGGTAAAGGCACATTTGACAAGCCAAGAATATCAGTGAAATTTTCTTTAGGCTTTTGGCTGAAATTGGAAGCAATACTGTTTCTAGGTTTTGCCTGGCAAAGGATCAAACTTCTGGGGGGTGCATCTTTGGCTTGCTTGACTTTGGATGTTGCCCCAGCATTGCTGATTCTCCTACCTAAAATTCCAAAGCTCAGAAACCCTTTCTCCCTTGTTAATCAGGGTGTTTAATGCAAGGGCTAATGATGTGGTATGCAACCCCACTGCAACTGTTAAGCCATATGGTGCTTGCTTGCTGTTATTTATGGTGAAGGCATTTATGCTTTTACTTTTCCAAACACCAGGCTACATCTGAAATGATGCTCCAAACACTTTAAGAGGCAGTGGGTACTAGCTTCATGTCCTAATTCAACATTCTTAGGTCTTGTCTTGGGGGGAAATTATCAGCAGTGATATAGTTTGAATCAAGATGCAGTGTGAAAAAACAACAAAACAAAAACAAAAACCTAAACAACAACAACAGAAAGATGCAGTATTTGTGACTGCACAGAACAGGAAGGAAATGTAAGTACTCACCTAGAAATAAAGAGTCATCACCAAATTTTGAAGAGATTGCTAAGGTATCAACCAGTGCTCCTATACTAAAAGGATAGTGAAAATGATATTTGCTGGTTTATCTCTACATGGATAGATTTTGCTTTAAAAAATAACCCAAGAAATGAAAATACTAGGTTAAAAAATACATAACATCTAGGGTAAATTTTATATTACTATTAAAAATAATAGCTGTTGTGTGTAAAATTGACTATGTGCTAGGCACAGAGAGCATTAGGGCTGGCCAGACATGTTGTGCTGAGTCCCTGAATGAGATGAAATGGAGAGAACTGTGTTTCTCAGATATCCTCCTAGTGGGGTATATGCTCCAATTTACATATCATTTAATATACATCACTTGCCTGTGGTGGAAGGGGCTTGATCAACTTGCTTCTTCACAGGGCTGATATTAGGAATATTCAACAGATAGGATGGCACAGACGCAGACCAAATGATAGCTGCAGGCAGTGGACACCAGCATGGTCCCACTGATGCTTATTAGCTAAATACTTGCCCTGCTTTTCTAGATTCTCAAATGGGGATGATTTTGCCACCCCCACCCTGCAGAGGACTGTTTTGGCAATGCCTGGAGACATTTTGGGTTGTTATAACTGGTGGGGGTTGCCACTGGCATCTTGTGGGTGGATGCCAGGGATGCTGTTAAGCATCCTACAATGGACAAGACAGCCTCCCCCAACAAATAATTATCTAGCCCCAAACATCAATAGTGTCATGGTGATAAACTGCTCTAGAGTGAATCTGAGGCCAGATTTGAATTCCTAGGACTGGTAGTAAGAAGATGAGATGGCCAGGCAGAAGACCTTTTCTCCATCCTGCTCTCAATGCAGCATTTAACATTGCTTCTAAATAAATATTAGACAGATATTTAAGAATAGTAATCTGAAGAGACACTAAATAATGAGCCTGTACTTATGATGCCCCTGTATCTCAGTCCATTCTTGGCTAGGCACTGTGCTAAGGGCTTTAAATGTGTTATTTCATTAAATCTGTAACTAACACTACAGATCTGAAGGTGGTATTGCTCTATTTCCAAAATGGGAGAAAAATCCAAACCTCTGCTTTTAAGTTAATACCTCTTGGTATTATTTAGAACCCCAAAACATTGCAGTCACTGCATTATCACTTGGATGGCTTTCCAGAGATGGAAATAAACTATATCCTGCACCCAGGAAGGGACTAGGAAACTGATATTTTCAAAGCCATAGATTTAAAAAAAAAAGGCAAACAGCACCATTTCAAACCTGGTTATTACGGAGAGAATGAGTTTGTTAATCCATGCACAGAGTGCTTCTTGCTATGAGAGATGGAACATCACTATGTGAAAGAGCTATAACCATCCCATTGCAGTCTCCATACATGTGGAGCACAATACTCAGGAATGTAAATCTAAACCTCAGGGCCTGCTGGTATTTCTTTACCTATTAGTTTGATTTCCTGAGGTCCAATTGTAAGGTCTGATCTTGATCCTATAGACCATTAGTTTTTAAACTAACTTACTCTCTGTTCTTAATGTATTACACATAGTAACTGTTGTGGGCTGAATTGTGTCTTCCCCCAAAACATATGTTGAAGTCTTAATCCCAGGTACTTGTGAATGTGATTTTATTTGGAAATAGGTTCTTTGCTGATACAATCAAGTTCAGGTGAGATCACACTGGATTAAGGTGGACCCTAATTCCAATGAATGGTTTCCTTAAAAGAAGGCCATGTGAAGATGCTGACAGACACACAGGGAGAAGCCTATGTAGTGAAGGAGGCAGAGGTTGGAAGGATGTGTCTACAAGCCAAGAAATGCCAAGGATTTCTGGTTAACCCCCAGAAACTGGAAGAGACAAGGATGGATTCTTCCCTAGAGGGAGAATGGCCCTGCCAATACTTAGATTTTGGACTTCTAGCCTCCGGAACTGTGAGACAATAAATTTCTATTGTTTTAAGCCACCCAATTGGTGGTAATTTGTTATGGCAGCCCTAGGAAACTAATACATTGACTCATAAAAGTATTATTTTTATTTCCACTTTACGGATGAGGAAACTTGGGCACAGATCACTATCCAATGTCAAACCAAGGCTGAGCCACCATCTCAACTCAGATACCATCATATTGTGTAATTTCTGCTGGTGTGTGGCAGTAGGATATGGTTGAACTTGGGCTTTGAAGTTGACTAGAACCCAGCCTCTGATACTTCCTTGTGTGTTAAGCTCTACCCTACAATCTCCTTATTTATAAAATAGGAATCAAAATATATATCTCTAGCATTGTAGTAGGCCTTGAATAGATACTCAATAAATGATGCTCTTTTATTATTTTAAAGAAAGGCATGCCAAGAATCACATTTCCTTTTCATTAGGGTTGTTCTGTACTGGCTTCCTGAGGTTTTCTAAGGCTCTGTTAAAGAGGAAGTGGTGTAGCTACAGGAAGCAGCCTTTATGGAGGCTACATTTGACCTACCTGACTTGTTTGCATAAAGGAGTGAATTAGGTAGCCAAGGGGTGGAATGCATTGGATTGTGGAGGGTATAAGGTAAGGAGAGGAGAAGAAGAGAAGGGTAAGTTCAGCCCCACTTGAATCATAGGGTTCCTGCTTTACATTCCAAACTTTTAGTTCAGGGGTGCTCAAGGCATGGTCTCCAAACCAGCAGGCAGTGTCAGCAGCAGCTGGGAACTGGCTAGACCTGCAAATTCCCACCCAGAGCTCCTGAGTCAGAAATCATCAGGGGATTCTGAAGTAGGCTAAAGTTAAGAACCGCAGCTCTAGTCTAGACTGTCAACTCAGGTCTTTGAATTCTTTTCATCACTGAGTACTTTGCAGACTAACAAACCCCAGTGAGACAACTATTCAGTACTTCTTTTGTGATGGTTAAAACATGCATGGGTTTTTTGGGATTGTCTAGGCCTAATCCTTTTGTTCAAAAACAACTCCCTGTTTGGCTTATGATAATTTCTGAAACTTTGTTATTAGGTTTCAGCTTCTTCTTTAATGGCTGACAGTGGAACTTCTTTTTTTTTTATTAAAATTTCAATTCATTTTTATGCAAATGCCTGCAGCTTCTAGAAAGATAAAGTGTGTGAATGGATTTGTCTTCCAAGTTCTAACATATATGTATTGTTAAGATTTTCCTTTCATTTGCAGAAAGTTTAGGCCATTTCATGTTCTTTTTCAAAACCACCTGTTCTCTAACCAGAATTTATTTATGAGTGTTATTTGATAGCCCAAACTTTTTGGGCCGATGATATTGTGACTATAAATATTTATGAGGCTGTGTTAAGTATGTGGCACTCAGCTGGATGCTGGACACAACAGAGCTGGACCTTGCCCTCATGGAGATCACCTGCTGGTGTGGAGACAGAAGTTAAAGAGTCATCATAAAAATAGTTAGAGTTTTGGTAATTCCTATGAAAGAAGTCCATGATATTCTGAGACAGTATACTATATATATATAAAACTTGGTCAGTAAATGTGGCCATACATGTTTGACATTTGGATAGACTTTGTGACAGATGAATAAACATTAGCTTGGCAGAGGTAGGTATCAGTGGGAAGGGGAAAGTATGAATATGTGTGCAGGTCCTCAAGGAAGGATGGTAGTGGCATGGGAATTCAAAACCGAGGTAGAAAGTGGTGCAAGGTGAAGCTGATTGGGTAAGCAGATGTCACTTACATGGCTAATATATTGCAGGGGATCATGGCAAACAAAATTTTGAGCTAATAGATAACATGAATGAAGCCCAGTAAGATTCTAATATAAACTTCTTGGAGATTGTGGTATTGGAAGTGAGGGGTGGGTATGCTACTTACCCCATGGCCCTGGAAGATTGATGACCCCTGGTATATTAGAGCTGACATTGGTCTGTATGGACTTGGTTGATTTTTTCATATGTTTAGCCATTACATATGGTCTTTTATCACCACTGATAATCTGCTTGTTGGATCAGTTACTTGTGTGAAATCAAGGGTTGCTGATAAATTTACTGTATTTTTTTTTTCAGTTTATCATATTAGATCCAGGGCAGGGGATTTTTGGCAAGATGAAGTTGGGAAAATCTGGA
Source organism: Cabassous unicinctus (assembly GCA_029593785.1). Taxonomy (NCBI): domain Eukaryota; kingdom Metazoa; phylum Chordata; class Mammalia; order Cingulata; family Chlamyphoridae; genus Cabassous; species Cabassous unicinctus. The sequence continues at coordinate 15,962 of JAQZBX010017059.1, forward strand.
CCATAGGACACCATTGGGAGGGTGATTTAGGAGAGCATGCTCAGAGCTGAGAGGGTGAGGGGAGGGATGTAGAAGACACACTTGGCATCTTGGTCTGAACACAGCCAGTTTTCCTCAGGCCCTCAAAGTAGTATCAGACTCTAAAAATTCTAGACGAGAGATAGTGTCAGACTGCAGATAACATAAGGCTCTGTTTTAGTGTCGGTAGAGGACAGGGCTATCTTTGGGGAAGCAGGGTAGGTTTATGTGGTAAGAAGAGGAGAGGGCTCTCTCAGTTTCATAAGTATAGATTTAGGTATTAGACTACATATCCTGTTACATTTTTTTTTCTCTCCCAGACATAAGTTTGTTGAAATCTATGGTATTAGATCAGCATCCCTCTTGAGCATGCCACTGACTATTTTTATGGAGAAGGGAGATTATCTTGAAGGAGACAAGCCAGGTGAATTTTGATGAGCACTGTGGATCACATATGAGGAAGAAAGAGAAGGGGCAAGAATTGCTGTCATAGACAGGTACGCTCGGGGCTGGGGAGATACTCACGTGGTGTATGAGCTGAGAAGACAAAGTTAGTTGACTTCTCAACATTTTCCACCCTCCAGCTCCTTTAGCCACATTCTGTTAAGGCAGTTTGTGGCACATTGAGGCTTAGAAGGAATGGTGGGTATAGACATATTTCAATTTATTGAGACAATTTTGAGTTATTTTAACACTAGTACTTTAAGATTAATTTTTGCTTATTCAAGTTGAAAAATCTTTATATTTAGTAATAGGAAATTTTGGAGGCCATCTAAAATTCCATTCCATCTGCTTTGAGAATACCTATACTGATATCTCTTAGAAAGACTTTCCATTTGAAGCTATTTTGGAGATATTCCACCTGGCAATAACATTTTTTTTTCTTAAATTGAGCTGTTTCATGACATGTCATGACTTGACAAGAAGGATGTTTGGTCTTTGAAGATGCATAGATCACACATACCTCATACACACATTAGAATTTCAGTTATCTGAAGTCATCTCTCATAAACTCTTGATGTTTCAATATGCTTATCTCCACAATAATAGTGTAAGAGGAAGTGTGCCAACATGCACTGGAAGAGTAGATCATATCTTTGCCCTTGGTTATCTGTCTACCCCTTAAGGTTTAAATGCATTCTAACAAGATTACATCTGAGATGAGTCAGTACACTAACTGAGAACTTGCAGTGTTGAAGAAGTAAGATCTCAAAGTAACTGATATATTTTTTATATATTAGAGTAGTTATAGATTTACAGAAAAATCATGCATACAGTATGGAGTTCCCACAGAGCCCCCCACACAGACATAGTTTTCTCTATTATTAACATTTTTTATTAATGCAGTATTTTTATTATTATTGATGAACTGATATTATTATTTACATTACATTATTATTTACATTAAGGGTCACTGTTTGTGTTGTAAAATTCTATGTCTTTTTAAAAAAATTTTTATTCTGGTAATATGAATACAACCTAAAATTTTCCATTTTATTGACTTTAATATACACAATACAGTGGTGTTAATTATATTCACAGGGTTCTTTTAACCCCAAGCACAAAATTAAAAGCACCTATTATTTGAATAAATATTAAAATAAAATATAATTGTTAAGGCCTTGCAATTTCTTTTGCATTTGTCTTAGGAAAATTCCCACAGTCATAACTTAGATTCATATTAATGTAGTCAATTTATAACATTACTTGCAGCCACTCTGGATTATAATGAAGTGTTTGAAATATACTCAATTCTATATTTTGTTTTGCTCTATGGTATGCATCATTTGAAGAAATGTGATAGGTTTCATTCATCCATTCTTCATTCCTTCCATCCATCCATCCATCCATCCATCCATCCATCCATCCATCCATCCATCCTCTCATTGTTTACTAAATGGTGGAAATGAGAAAAGAGACTTTTAGGAAGTAAAATCCACTGGACTTGGTAAAATTCAGTGAGGGTGATGGAGGGGGTCAAGTATGATTTGAGTAGATGTTTTCACTCCTCTATGAATTAACCAATCAAGGGGACAGTTATGGGTAAAGAGCTATGTGAAGAGGAAAATGAAGAGGATACATCTGATATTTTGACTTTGAGGTGTTTGTGGAACATCCAAGAATATATGCCCCATAGGTATTAGGATTCCTATCTAAATCAGGAGGGAGAACTGATCTCCTAATAGTCATTGGGAAGGTTTCAGCATAGGATAGTACTGAAAGTCTGGAGAAAGGATGAGGCATTGAGGGAGAGTGAGTCCAGTGAGAAGCAGGAGGGGTAAGAATGCAAGTAGTTACAACTCTGGCATTTAAATGATGGAAAAAGGAAAAGAAGACATGGGAAGATAACTGAAAAGCAGCAGCCAAAGATGCAGGAGGAAAACCAAGAAAGTGGGTAGGCTACTCAACACATGCTCTGCCAGTTCCTCCTATCTCTCTGGTTCTTCTCTGTCATGTATTTTCAATTGTTCATGGAGACCTTTGCAAGGAAGATGAGGAGAGAGCAGCATTCATCATGTTTAGAAACAAGGAACTCATTGGTTATTTTGGCAAGAGTAAGTTCAGTGGAATCCTCTTTTAAAAAAAAAAATATAGAAATTTTCAAACATACGTAAAAGTAATAGAATAGTATAATAAATGTGTGTGGATCCATAATCCAGCCACAACAATTACCAACATTTTTGCATACTTGGGAGTTCTTTTATTTTTTTTTAACTTTAGTATGTAGTGCAGGACATGGCTCATTGGAAGCAGTCAGTAAGTCTGTGTGAAATAAATAAATGAATAGACAGAAATGAATCTATGGTATGTGGTGTACATTGGTGAGGGTATGGTTCTGGTGGTATTGTAAGAGCTCCAGGGAACATCTTTGTATTCTCTTACTCTTTGATCCAAACATGAGTGAGTGAGAGTGCAACCAGCACAGTCCAAGCTGGATTTGAACTCTGACTCTATGCCATCCCTGCTTTGAGGTTTCTGAGTTAATCATTAAATTTCTCTGAGTCTCAGTTTCATCTGTGGTAAAAGAAGGAAATGATAGTAATCCTTCCTTTAGGATTGGTGTGTGCTTGTCTATGTACATGCAAAGATGCATGTAAAAAACTCAGCAAAGGGCCTGGTACACAGTAAGTGCTCATTAAATGGTAGCTGTCATCATGCTCACCATCATCATTTTTATCATCATCTCTTCATACTATTCATCAATAACAATTTTCCTTTTTTTTTTCAGTGCAGGATTATCCCCTCCCTCTTCCAAGCACACTCTCTTTCAAGTACATACACATCTAAACATCTCATACTCATTTTTCCTCCTCATCTTTCCATTTTTGTTCTTCCTGTCCTAAAATGCTGAAGCAAACATGTAAACATACCTACAATTTGCTTAAAGATTTTTCCCACTTGGATCGACCAAACGTGATGCTGTTTTCCATCCTGGCATCAAGGCTTTTGTCAGCATTTCCCCTCCAATCCTGCCGCCCCATTTTGCCAGTCAAATTTTCCAGTTTCCCACTTTTCCTGACTGAACATGTCTCCAAGCTGTATTGCTCACTCTTGTGGGAATGCACACTTTTGTGTGGCCTTGGTAACAATCACCCTTCACTTAGAATAATCTACCTGCTCATTTATGCCCTTAACCATGGAAACCCAGCCTTCCTGGCCTGTTTGGTATATTACTTCCTCCACGAAGCATTTCCCAGTATTCCCACAACTGAATATAGTAGTTTTGATCTCTTTAACTGTCTATTTTCCTTTATGTGAAAGGAAAGTGTAGTTACCATTCCATCTTGTTTGGATGTCTGCAGGAATAAATTTTGAACATGAGATTATATACATGAAAGTGCTTTGTAAAGAATAAAGCCTCACACAAATAAAATCTAAAACAATCACGAAATCTAACATTTATTCAGGACTAACCATGTGCCATACCAAGAAATGCTATACACTTATTATATCATTTAATATTTATAACATTATGAGATATATACACTTACCACCCACATTTTTTAGGCAAAGAGGAAGAAATCTAGAGAAGTTAAGATTTCTTAATCCAAATTCCAAATATTAAATATTTCCAGATTCCAAATATTAAAGAACAAAACAAGGATTCAAACCCAGGCCTGTCTCTTAACAATCATTATACTGCCTTTAAAAATGATAGTAAGTGGGCCTTTGCCTGAAATTACCTTTCTGTTAAAAGACATATATATATCTTTTATATATAAAAGTGACAGTCACTGCTGGGACTGACCAGTGTGTGTATGGTCCTTCTCTCCTCACAGCACTTTTCTGGTTGTGTGGGGCCACTTGACTAGTTATAGCCAAGGAGTAGGGGGCAGAAATGACACCCATCATTTCTGAGCTGAAGATTTTAATGGGCCAGTGCGAGATCCTCCGGGGACTGGCAGTGTTGCTTTAGCAACCTGGGTGCTGGCAGAAGAACAAAGTAGAATAGAGCCCCCCATCAGTTAACCCTAGGTGAACGTGGAATGTGAGGGAGGAAGACATTTTGTTAGGAGGGGCCACTGAAATTTCAGGTTGGTTACTGCAGCCTGAAGTAGCTTATCCTGACTATTATTACAGTTTTATGATTTATAATGCCATTAACAAAATTTCGTTTAAGTCTAATTTGTTATTAGGTATTATGTTGGCTCGAATAAAAAGTAATCTCCAGGGAAACAGTGCATAGACTCCCACCCAACTTTGTCTCCCATCTGCTCAGCTGACCCCCATGCCCAGTACTGGCATTTGTTTGTGTTCTTAAAGAAGTTTTAAATGTATTTTCAAATAGTTCATATCCTTGTTTTCTTTCCTTTTTACACAAAAGGAAAAGTAGAGTGCTCTACATACTGTTCTGCCCCTTGCTTTTCAACCTAAAATATCTTTTGGAGACCTTCCTTATCAAAACCTAGAAAGCTTTGCCATACTTTGTACAGCTGTGTAGTATTGTTTCATATGTGTATGAATTTCCATAAATTAAACATCCTCCTTTTGTTGGACAGATTGTTTTGGATCTTCAGCTATTTCAACCATGAGTCAATGAATACATTTGTCTTAGATAATTTCATACGTGTGCAAGTATATCTGCAGGAAATACTTCCAGAAATGACATTGGTGGCTCAAAGGGTAAATGGCATTTGCAATTTGGGATGGTTTTTTCAGATTGTCCTTCATATGTCTAGGATAACTTTCTACTCCTTCCAGCAGTATATGATGATAATGCCTGTTTCCCCACAGCCTAATCAACTTTTTAAAGCTTTTTAAAGTTTTCTTCATATAGGTCTGATATATTTCTTGTTGAGTTTATTCCTAGGTATTTTTTTTCTTTTACTATTATAAATGGGTGCTTCCTTCCATTATATCTTCTAACAAATTGTTCTTTTCACTTTCAAAGTGTCTTGAATTAGTTAAGTTGGATTTTAAATTTGCAGGTGGGGGACACACAAGCAGAGCAAGAGGGACCTGTGGGCTTGTGCCTTCATTGTGCTTTAGGGGTGGAGTTTAGTAGATTTCCTGCAGGAGCAGGGATTGGTTAAAGCAAACATCCGGGAAAAGGTGAAGCAATGGGGTCTGAGAGTGGTGGGGATGGTGAGCTTATTATTTTGAACCAGCCATGAGTTTTGAGTGGGTGTGCAGGTGGTGGCCACAGATACAGGTTTGGGCTCTGGGGGGTTTTATGCCCCAGGACTGGAAAGCTGCTTGTAAACTAGGCCAAATGTCAGGGAGGTGCCAGGTAAGTGGCTTAGCCTAAGTAATCTGGATGCGGAGGCAGCATACAAAAATTTTTGAGTTACAACACGAAGACTATGGATTTCTAAATTTTATATTCTATTAATTTGCCAAATTCTCTTATCACTTGGAGTAGTTTGGATTTTCTAAGTGTACAACCAGATTGTCAGAAAATAGTGATGGTTCATCTCCTTTCCAATATTCTAATTTTTTCGCCTATCTGAAGTAATTGGCTAGTACAAGGTTAAATCATCGTGGGGATGGTGGACTTCCTTGTTGTGTTCCTGACATTAATTGGAATGACTCTAATGTTTTCCTGTTAAGCATGATACTGGTTTTGGGCCTGGGATATATTTGAACTTGTAAGAATGTATCCAACTTTACCTAAATTGTTGGATTTTTAAAAAAAGAATTGTTGATTTTTAATAAGTATTCTTTTAATATATTCATGGATTCCATCTCCTAATAGTTTATGTAGGAATTTTGTATTTATAATACTTGAGATTAGTCTGTAGCCTATATGTGGTGTTTGCATGTGTATACAACTTATATTAGCATCATAAAAACAATTTGGAAGTTTTTTCTTTCTATTTTTTCTATCTTCTTCAACAGTTTAAATAGATTTGGAAATACTCACTTTTTAAAGAGTCATTAAAATTCCCCTCTGAACCTATCTGACCCTGGGTCTATTTTTACTTTTTTGGAGGAGGGGGCAATGATAGCAATTTGACAACTTTACATATTTTTCAATTTTTTTTTAGAATTGGAAGTTTAGACTTTTAATTGCTTTCTAATATTGGTAACTTATTTTCCTAGAAAATATTTCATTTAAAATTTGAAACTTACTTGAATGAAGTTGACCAAAGTTAGCTTTTATAATTCTTTTAATTCTCTCTGTTAATGAGTCAATATACTCTTAATTACTTCTTTTGAGTGTTTTGAGGAGTCCACCTTTTTTCTATTAGTGTTTTATTTTATTTTTAAAGAACCTCTTTGGGGATTTTTTGATATTTAGTAGTTCTATAGTATTCTGTTTTTTAGCCCTTAAATTTGCTTTTGTGTTTATTGTTTCTTTCCTCCTGTTTTTCTACATATATTTTTTTAAAAAACAAACAACTTTTTGAGTTGTATGTTGTTTTAGTTTGCTTGACTGCTCAAGCAAATGAAATGGGTTGGATTAAACAATGTGAATTTATTCACTCATGGTTTGAGGCTGGGAAAAAGTCCAAATCAAGGCAATGCTTTCTTCGCTAAGACTGTCGTGTTCTGGGCTGGCTGCTGGTGATCCTTGGTGCTTCGCTTGTCACATGACAATGTGTGATGATGATTGTTAAAATTGTCCATTACATACATTAATTAATCCAGTGTGAGAAGCTAATATTTTATTGCTGCTAAGACTCTACCTAAGAACACTGACTCTTACTTAGGAGCATATGAGGACTTACTTTTAGGAGAAAAAGTACCCCCTCCCCCAAATCTTCCTTTGTTCAGATTACAGATAGTCTCTTCTTAAATTTATCTTCCAAAATGCTTCATAGAAACCATGGGGAATATATAGTACTTCCATTCCCCTAACTTAAAAGGATTTTCTGATTCTGCAATAGCCAGAATGCTTGCAGTAGCACATTTTTATTCTTTGTGAGGATTCTATCAAGTTAAGTATTTGTACCCACAATGACACTCTCATTTTGACATACTAATGTCAACAGTATTGTAATTTTTGATGTCTTCATCCTTTTTGTAATGTAATTAATTGTTCCTGCCTAATTTAATTAAATGCCTACTGCCATAAGACTAATTATATCATATCTCTCAGTGATTTGATCTGTGGAATGACTTTAAAATGTGATGTTCTTGCTTCAGTTTGCCTGGGGGGAAACAATGATAGGATAGGATACATTAATATCTCAGCAAATATAAATTATGCTAAAAGATCTTCTAGCATCAGCTTAATTAGTTGGTGATTAGTTTGTGAAAGGAGATTTCTTTTTTAAAGAACCATTGAGGTAATGTGAGTTACAAAATAAAAACACTGAGTGATTATAGTTAATACATTTTGTTAGCTATTTTGGATGTCTGATGCTTTAACCCCCCCCACCCCCCCAGGGAGTGCTGGGATGTCTGTGCTTTGTTCCATTCTTACCCAGTACTCAGTTGGCTGTCAATTGGGAAATGGATCTACTATTCCATTTTCACTTGACTCTGAAATTTTTACTCATATATTTTTAATACACAGTATAAAAGCACAGTTTTGAAAAGCAGTGATAAGCTATGGAACTTAGTGTCTAATCATGGCTGTGTGGTTTTGAGACATGATTTTGGGCATTATGCTTGACTTGTCAAAACTTTAAATTCTCATCTTTAAATGGTGATTATAATATTAATCTTACAGAATTGCTCTGAGAATTAAATTCACTAATTTATGTAAAATGCACAGTACATTGCTTGGTATCCATGCTAGCTTCTATAATAGTAATAGTGGTATTATTGTTTTTCTGTTGTTAATAAATTAAATTTTTAAAAAAAGGAATTAAAATCACTGTTAATCCTATTCTTTTAAAAAAGCAATGTCTATTTTTTTCATATTCAACATTGGTGTGTTTTTATGAATTCATATCCTAAAATTGATTTTTAAAATTTAAAAAGCATCTTGTTTTCAAAGTATTTTAGGTAGCCTATACAGTTGGTTATTGTTAATTGGAAACAAAAGCAAGACATAAAATTATGCTTTTTATCAAAAGCATTTTCCTTGCCTCCATTATGGTCAGTTTTAATGACTGCCTAATAGTCCATTGAAAATTGAAGTTCCATAATTTACTTAATGATCCTCTGTGGTTGGACATTTATCAAGTTTTTTTTTTTTTATCAGTAAGAAAATATTGGAGAAACAGCCACACATTTATGTTTGCATTTTTTCTAATGAATTATTTCCTTAGAGTAAATTCCTTTGAGGGAAATTAATGATTACTTATTTCACTTGATGTTAAGTTGCTACATACTAGCTCTGAATTTTCTTTTGAAAATGATTTATAGTAACTTGACTATGGCAAAGGCAATAGGAATCCTTGAGCAATAGGACAACTGTGTTGGACAACTTTTTTGGGAGTCTGATGAGTTCAAAACAAAACCCTTCACCCTTTTTAACTATAGCAGTGGTTGTCCAGCAGCCATTTGGCACCAGGTCCCACTTTATTGGATGCACTGGATACCACTGTTTTCTTGCCTCTATGGTTTCTGATGAGAAATCGGCACTTAATTTTATTGGGTATCCCTTATATGTTATGCATTGTTTTTCTCTTGCTGCTCTCAGAATTCTCTCGTCTTTGGCATTTGACATTCTGATTAATAGACATTAATAGACATTCTGATTAATTCTGATTAAAAGACACATTAATATGTGTCTTGGAATTGGTCTATTTGGATTTATTCAGATGGGAGTACGTTATGCTTCTTGGACATGGATATCTATACCCTTCAATAGGATTGGGAAATTTTCTACCATTATTTCTTCAAATATTCCTTCTGCCCCCTTTCCCTTCTCTTCTCCTCTGGGACACCTTTGAGATGTTTGTTTGCACATCTCTTTCTGTCATTTAGTTCCTTGAGACCTTGCTCAATTTTTCCCATTCTCTTCTTCAACTGTTCTTTTGTATGTTTACTTTCAGAGGCCATTTCTTCAAGCTCATCAGTTCTTTCTTCTGCTTCCTTAAATCTGCTGTTATATGATTCCAGTGTATTTTAAATTTCACTTATTGTGCTTTTCATTCCCTTAAGATCTGCTATTTTTCTATGTATGCTTTCTTCCTTGTGCTCATCCAGTGTCTTCTTAATATCCTTAATCTTTTTAGCCATCACATTGAATTTATTAAGATTTGTTTGAACATCTATGATTATTTGTATCATCTTTTATGCCATACGGAGGCTTATCTTCTTCTTTTAACTGGGCTATATATTCCTGTTTTTTGGTATGGATTGTAATTTTTTTTTGGTGTCTTGGCATCTGGCTTAGTAGATGTATTTATTCTGGCTGCAGTTTGTCTATTTAGTTAAGGGCTTTCTTGCCTTTTCTCCCTTGCTAGTTGTGTAAGAAGAGCCAAGGATGTAGTTGGTGCTATAAGCTGTGGAAGCTCAAGCTGCCTGCATTGCCCCAGGCACCGATGACACTTCTCCCACCTTTCTTTTCTGCCAGAGTTAGGGACAGAGCCACAACCATGTGTAATAATACAAGTCATGCAGGCTTAGACTGTAGTTGCCCAGAAAGACTGATGAAGCTTCACGCCCCTCCTCTGCCTGGGGTGGGGATGGAGCACAGGTGTGGGCAACAATCAATGCCATGTAGGTCCAAAGTAACCATAGTTGCCTCGGTAGACTTCTGACTACTCAGTCCGTGCCAGCCAAATGTACCTGCAGTTAACTGGAGAGGCTGGTGCAGGTCCCACCAGCTTCCTCCATGCCAGAGGTGGGGCTAAAGCTGAGGCTATGGCTGCAGGCCGATCTGGGTGTAAAGAAGCCAATCCCTACTGTCACTGTGGTTTTCAGTCAGCCCGGCTTCCCCCATGCCAGGGACAGAGTCAAAATGGTGGCTACAGGCCTCTTTCTGACTTGGACACGTTCAAACTTTAGCTGTCCTTAGAATTTTACTTTAGCCAGCTGAATTTACTAATCAGGAGCTGCAGTCAATGACCTGCCATCCCTTCCTCCCCTGTTTTTGGGAAATGGAGCTTCCAACTCCAGCTATAGAACAGCTCCTGAGGCACATGTGCCAGCAGAGTAGGATGATCACCAGCCTCCCTGGAGTGGCCTGTATTTCCTGGAGAAGCTTATGCAGGTCCTGCCAGCTTCCTCCCTGCTGGAGGTGGGGCTAGGGCTTAGGCTAGAACTGCAATCTGATCTGGATGGAAAGAAGCAGATCTCTACCATCACTGTGATTTTCAGTCAGCCCTGATTCCCCTCATGCTGGGGATGGGGTTAAAATGGCAGCTACTGGCCTCTCTCTGACCTGGACAGGTTTCAAACTTCAGCTCTTCTTAGGATTATACTTTAGCCTGCCAAATTTACTAATCATTAGCTGAGGTTGGTGTCCAACCGTCTCTTCCTCCCCCTGCTTTTGGGGAATGGAGCTTCCAATTCCAACCACAGAACAGCTCCTGAGGCAGCTTGTGCCGCCAGTGGAGGATGGGCACCAGCCTGTGTGGCATGGAGTGCTCTACTTACAGATCTTCTCTCCAGATGGGCAGTCTCCTCCTTCCATTCTTTCAAAGATGTTGCAGAATGCTCTTCTGGTCTCTTGGAGCTCCCAAACTTGTGCTTTAGATAGCTCTGTGTGATTACTAACTACCCTGTAGCACGAGCTGACTCTAGGAGCTCCTTACTCAGCTGCCATTTTGCTGGTGTTTTTACATGTATTTTTAATAGTTGGAAAAAAAAATCAAAGAATAACATTTTGGAACATGTGAAAATGTTATGAAATTCAAATTTCAGTATCCATGGATAAAGTTTTATTGGAACACAGATACACTTATCCATCTATGTGTTGTCTATGGCTGCTTTTGAGCTACAACATCAAGGTCGAGTAGTTGTGACAGAGACCGTATGGCCCACAAAGCTGAAAATATTTATGATCTGATCCTTTACAGAGAAAAGTTTGCAGACCCTGAATAAGTGCCACAGACAGGGCTCAAATCCATGATTCAAAGCCAAAACCTGCCCTCTGTAGCCAAGCACCACCATGAGCCAGGCAAACCTGCATAAGACCCGATGGGCCTTCAGAGCAAACAGATTGGTAGGAGACGGGTAAGTAAACAGTTGTCTTGAATCCAATATGGCCCTTGTTACAGTGGGTGGAAGGGGAGGCGGATCTAATACCTTAGAAACATTGCCTAAGTTGGCTAGGGACAGGGGCAGGATGTGTCATGGAATTATAGTCAAGTATGAAAATGAGCTCCAACGCTCATTAAAAGGTAAGGTGGTGTGACAAACGCTATCATTGCCAAAAGGTTTTTCAGCAGCCTGTTCTACTTCTGTGTTTTCCTTGATACTTGGCTTAAAATGGAGTCCAATATTCAGGAAGAACATCTGGTATGAAAAAGCAGAATAAATTGCACTCAGAAATTTCATCTTATGTCTTTGGGGGAAAACAGAGGCTCTTGCGTTAAAATAGAAATTGAAAGCAGTCACTGGGTGCTGACCGGTTTTGTTTAATAGTAGCAAGCTAGTGATAGAATTGACAATAAAACAATTTCTTCCATTCAGGGCTGTTGTGAGCAGCTTTACTACGGAAACACTTTTCATCATAATACCTCAATCGGATCCATTTTATTTCCAGCTGAGAAGAGGCTGGGACTTAAGTGTACCTATTGAATCTGTTCTGTGGCAAATATATGCCCACCGGTCTCCTCTGTAGGTTCTTTCTGCACTGTCCGTGGTGCTCCTAGAAACTGCTCCCTGTCAAAGGCAGATAAACATGTGGAAGCAAATGCTTTCATTACATTCCTTACGGTGTGTTCCAGCAACCCTTGGACAGCCAGGCTTGCCTTTTTTGCCAGGGTAATATTTGCTCATCTGAGAAATTAGATTCAAAGTGAAAGGCGAAATGAGATGAAGCTGGCATGCAACACTGACTCAAGAGTGTGTTATGTCCACGACACAGGGAAATCTCATTAGTGCTATATTCTGCACACCCAACTTTGTTTAAAAAGAGAGCCAGAGGGCTGGAAGTGGCCTTTGTGTGCCAGCTTTCTGCTTGTTGACTGCCATCATGGGACTTCAACCTTTCATTTTCATATTCCACAAATATTTACTAGGTGCTCATTTTTGTCTTTCCCAGCAATAGGGACATAATGGTGTTCCAAACCCAACACAGTCCCTGCTGTCAAAGAGCATACAGCCAGTCTATGACCCCTTGATCACACAGTCAAATGTGAACATCCACCGTGGTAAGCTCTATGCAGTAAATTTATAGTGCTATTAGTATGTAACAGGGATTTGGTCTAATCAGGGAGGGTGGGAACTTGAGTAAGGACGTATCTGAGATTTTGAGATAAACAGTATTTACCTAGGTAAAGATGGGATGGAAGAGAGCTCCAGGCAGAAGGAACCACATACTGGTTTTATGGCTGCCAGATAGCTTGGCTGTCTGCAGTAATACATGTATGAATGGTTCAGAAAAACCAGGGTGGCTTCATTTATTCAACAGGTCTTCTTTTGTTCTCCCATGTACCTAATATGAATATATCTGTGTTTTGATTGACACATTTGGCTCATTCAGTCAACCATCTTTATTGAGAGCTATGTGCCGTGTAGGAATACTGAGTTGAAAATAAGGTATCATGGTCAGTATTGCCCAGGCTATCATTTGTTGACTCCCCTACTTGGGACACAGTAATTTAGAGCTTTGGATTTTGGAGTCAGTCAAATCTGAATGTACAGTCCACTTGTACCATTTATGAGGCCTGTGGCATTGGCAAGATATTTAACTTCTCTGAGACTCAGCTCCTAATCTTTTTTT
>JAQZBX010017060.1:0-35897 GCA_029593785.1 Cabassous unicinctus
GACCAGATCATCTTTGAAAGGACGACTTCCAACGATGAAGTAGTATGATTTTCAAAATCCATCACAAAAAGCATTTGTCTTTCCAACTGAAAGCTTTTCTCCACAAATCGGCCAAGATAGGATTTCCCAGGGCTTAACTGAAATGGCTGGTAAGCAAGCAGAGTGAAACAGATGCCTTCAGGTGCCGATGCGTTTTTCTCTGAGTTTAGCAACAAAGCAAAGAGCAATCACCATAATCAGCGCAGAGGTGGTTGAGAGAGTAAGTCAGTCTTCTGCCAAATTGCCTTTGTGGATGTCAGAGCCAGCTTCTCCGAAAACATCCCTTTATTTAAAACTTTGTTCCAAGTGGCGCTCACCCTCCACCCCCACCCTTTTTCTCTTGGGCTCTCCAACTTGTCACATGTGTGTTCAATTGCTTTCTTAACATCAGTTTGGGTAACCCTGATGCAAAAGAGATGTAAGAGTCAGCCATTAGGACTGTGAAGGTCTGATGAAAGCAACTTTAACACATAACCATTTGCTTTGGCAAGAGCTTGGGCCAAGAGCAAAAGTCCTCCTGATGTGTCAAATTATAGATAAACACAAGTTTCAAAAACATTTGTGATATAGCTGCAAATAAATGTTGGTAACTGGCAGGGTGCTCCGTTTACAAATAGTTCCTGTCAACCAAACAGTAAGATGATCAACTTAAACACAACTGACTTCCCAAACATTTGAAAGCACTTTTATAGCAATGCTCTGAGGTTGCAGATTTAAAGCAGAATAATAATTAGGGCTTAAAAATACAATCCAGCCAACAGCAGAACTGCACGGAGCTGTTCCTTGGGAACTGGGTTTTATCCTGATGACTCAGCTTCTGATTCCTTCGAGATTTTTCCTAGGGCTCCGTCCCGTCTTTTGAAGACCACTGAGTTGCCCACCCCACTGCTTTTGGCTTGGTTTGGCTTCTTTTCTTCAGGTCCACACTCTGAAGACTCTAACCTTGGGAACTGGCTGGAACGGTTGATACTTAAGAAGAAGCGGTGGTGCATTTCCTCCTTGGTGGGGAGTTAGGTTTTGAAGAAGTAAATGGATCTGGCAAGTTCTTTCTAAGTGGGCAAAGTCAACAGGGACACTCACCTTGACTGTGAAGCTCTTCAGTGATGGTGGTAGTGGTGGAGAGGAGAAATGCGTATATACCTCCTTCTGCTCATCAGCCATTCTGAGTTATCATCCATCTATCTATCTGTTCATGAGTCAAGAAATATATATTGAGTTCTTTTCATATCCCAAGCACTGTACTAGGCAACAGAATTCATTGGTAAGAAAAGTGTTGGTGCCAGGATCTGGTCTCTATGATACATTAAAGCTCTGAAAAAGGAAGCAAGAAATTTGGGACACTAACTCTGCACCTCTGTGCTATATAAGGGGCTTCATATTCATTCCCTGATTAGGTAGCAAATGAGCAAAGCAGGCAGTGTGGGGACCGTGGCATGCTGGAAATGCATGTTCCATGAAAAGGGTTTGGTCCAGATGTATCGCCAGTGGAGTACTGATCTGCAGGAAGAGAACATAGGTTTCCAGATTTTCAAGGCAAACAAGACATCCAAACTTTTAAACGTAAAATCTCATAATTTTAAATATTGGCAACTTAGTCAAAGTTTCTAAAAATACCAGTCAGAGAAAAATTAAACAGAAGCCAGTTGTAGCCTCTTATAAAAACAAAGTCTTTCCTCTTACCTTGCTCATTGGCAAAATAAGAGGCCTAAATCTGCGGGACCTGAGGGTCTGTGCGGCGACTTAGGGGCTGCTGCTCGGGCAAGACGGACGCCATCCTGGCCAGGCACTGACTCCCACTCAATTTCAACCAGAGGACTGCACTGTCAGTGTTCCTAGGTGCCATTTGGTTCTTCCTTGCTTCCTGCCATCTAGGATAAATTGCCTAAAATCCACCAATTCCAAAGTTCAAAATCTTGCCTTGATTCTGAAGGAGCCTAGTAAGATAGGGAATCAAAAGATGGATCTGGAACCATGTGGACATCCATACCCCAAGATGGCTCCTGGAAGACCCTCGCAAGATTTCTCCTGGAAGCCAGGAGAGGCCCCAAATATTCTTCGGAAGCCTTATAATCGGGTCCTCCTGGGGGATTGATGAGTGGGGTAATCAATCAAAACAGCAAACACCTGGGACTCCTCCCATGCCATTAGCAAAGGGGTGGAATAATTAATGATTTAAAAGCAGGCACAAAGGTCAAACCTCCCCTGCTCCTGCTCCTGATCCCTGCTCTCCCTCTCTCATGGCTTCTGTGCCCTGCTCTCGCCATGTCCCCCCTGTGCGGATCAACACGCAAGTAAAACCTGGGTGTTTATAATCTATAATGGGACATTGTAGTCTATAAATCAGCCCTCTTTATCACTTTTCAGCCCCTTACTCTCTACCAGGGACCCGTGATCTGTTATTTTCTCCCATTTCTCTTCCCTCCCCACTGTAATAAATTTCTGGCCTAACTAACCTGATGTGCTCTGAAATTCATTTCTGCAGCATAAGTCAAGAACCTAGACCAAGACCCGGTAACAATCCCCAAGAACTCCCGGAAGTAGAAGCAATTCTTATATTTTCCTAACCTCTTCTATCTCCCAGGCTGTTTTATCACCCTTTGAAGTCTCGTTGTGCCCAGACATGGAACCTGGCACTTTCTTTGAATTCTCATAAAAAACTAACTCAATCACACAAAATATCTGGAGGCTTTACTGAAAATAGTTTTGATAGGGCCAGGGGAAGCAGAAAAGGCTTTATTTTACAGCAATGCGAGTTACTTAGACTGGAACAGCAGAATTATGGTTTTTAAGATGCCATTTCACCTACTCCTGGCCTGCTCCATATTTACTAGTTGTATGATGTGGGAAAGTTACGTAGAATTTCTGTGCCTCAGATTCTCATATTTAAGGTGGGATAATAGTGCCTACTTACAAGATTGGTATAAGGATGAAATGACTTAATATAAGTAAAACAATTAGAATAGTACCAGCTTATGTAAATATAAGTGCCAGCTTAATAAAAATGTAAGGTGATTAGTATTACTTTAATTTTCTGCATCACTCACTCCCTTCTCCATTCTTTCTCCTTCTCACTCACTTCTCCTCCTCCCATTCAGGAACAAAAACAAAAACAAAAATTTGCCCAAGGCTCTCCACTGTTCTCATCCTCTGAGGATTTAGTTCCTGCTGATGTCATAGCCCACGCATGTTTACCAAGGTACTTTCCAGACAATGACAGTTTCCTCCCTAAAAGGGATTAAGGTGTCAAATGTCAAAATAATATTTTTTTTCCACTTGTTATATTTATATATATCCACATAGGGTTCCATCTCTTAAAAATAAATGTTAGAAACACTGGCCAGGTCTTCAGGGTATTTGGCTTATAAAATTCTATGATTCTGGGGAAATGAGATCTCCTGTTAGTGTGAGATGCCTCAGTACATGTTGAAGGGTGATGCATGCTGGAAAAGTACATGCTGGAGCCCCCCAGTCTGGCAAGGGCCGCTCCAGGCCCATTCCCAGAAGCTTGTAGATATGGCTGGCCTCTTTCTAAGGAGTAAAGTGTTCTGCAATTCTGGAAGGCCAGAACTTGGCACAATATTCAGATAATATGCTTTTTATAAAATATACTTTTTTATTATTTTTTTAAAAAGAAACTTAGATTACACAAATGTTACATAAAAAATATAGGGGATTCCCATATGCCCCGCTCCCTAGCCCTTCCACATTTTCCCACATCAACAACATCTTTCATTAGTGTGGTACATTTGCCACAATTGATGACCAAATCTTGGAGCATTGCCTCTAAGTGTGGATTTTAGTTTACATTGTAGTTTACAGTCTCTCTCGCACATTCTTGTAAGTTGTTACAAGATATACAAAGACCTGTATCTTTCATTGCAATGTCATTCAGGACAATTCCCAAGTCCTGAAAATGCCCCCATAGTACACATATTTTTCCCTTTCCCTCCCCTCAGAACCACCAGTGGCCACTCAATGATAAGAGTTCTTCCATTGCTAGGATCACAATAAGTCTATAGTGGAATAAGTGTAAGTCTACTCTAGTCCATTGTTCATTCCCCAATCCTGAGGATTCTGGGATGGTAATGCCCATTCTGCCTCTAATTGAGTGGGGGCTTAGATCCCATGGGGCAGATGGATTAGACTATCTTGCTTGCAGTTGCAGACTCTCTCTGTTCTTTAGGTGGTCGTTGTCAATCATCATCTCCTTGTTAGTTGTCCAGGGTGAGTCCAATGAACTGGAGAGTAACTGTTGCAAATCTATTGCGATTCAGGGTCCAACTGGTACATGGACAGCCCAAAGATTTAAGTCTCTTGGACATACACCTATCAACTCTAGTACTAACTATAGGTTTAAATAGAAGTTGCAGAAGAGCCATGTGTAGGGAAATCACCACTGAGTCCAACTCTTTCACATTGGGGAGCATAAATTCCAAAGTAGGGCCTGCTGACAACTCCTGAGCTGTCTGCCCTTCCTATAGTGTCTCTGGATGTCTCCAGAGCCCTGAGGAACACTGCTATTTGAGGGAATGTTTACTTTGGCAGTTAATGAGTTCCTGCTGAAATATGCATAAGTGTAACCTCTGGAATGACCTCCCAACTCACTTTGAAGACTCTTAGCCATATAAACTCATTTGTCTTTACCCTTTCCCCCTTTCAGTTAAGGTCTTTCCAGTTGGTGCCTGGTAGTAATCCCTCGGTGCCAGGGAGGCTCATCCCTGGGAGTCCTGTCCCAAGTTTGTGGGGAAGGTAATGCTTTTATATGCTGAATTTGGCTTAGAGAGAAGTCACATTTGAGCAACACAGAGGCTTTCAGGAGGTAATGCGTAGGCATCCTATACTACTAGGCTAAGTTTCAGTTTCAAAAGTAAAGGTTTGTACGTACAGTCATCACTATCAAGGGCCCGTCAATGGTCCATCCTCCTTCACTAGTCACTGCCCTGTACTCAGGGGATTCTTGTTGTCCCATTAGAGAATGTGGCAAAGCTCCCCAAGATGGGAATTTGATATTCCTTTGGCTATTGTGTGACTCTCTACCCATTGTGACGATGCCCCATGAACACTTGAACACATTCATATGCCTTATAAGTATGCCCCAGGTGAACCTTCTCTCATGCATCCCGCATCTCTGACACCCTACACCAATGATCTTCCCCTGCCACAGTTGTAACCCTTCTGTGATCCAAGACTTCTTCAAAATTGAAACCAACAAAATAACCGAATACAGTTAATAGGGAAATGACATATAATGATAGTTTTTAAAATAACAAATAAAATACTAAAAAAATTTTAATTTTTGAAATAATAAAAAATTAAAAATATAAAATTAAAAAAAATTTTTTGACATGATGTCTTTGATCACTGTAAGATCTTTTGCCTTTTATGTACGGTGACATTTTCTTCCATTTATTCCCCCAGTGTCTTATTTTTTTCATTTTGTCTTCAAAGAAGCTTTAGGTTACAGAAAAGTCATGTACAGAATATAGGTGTTTCCCATATACCCCACATCCTCCCCCCTTTCCCCTTTCCCCTATTAAACATTTGTTACAATTGATGTTCAAATATTGAAACATTGCTACTAACCATGGTCAATGATTTACATTATGGTTTACATTTTGGACTGAATACTTTTATAGATTTTGATGAAGTTGACATGGTCTGTATCTATCAATGCAAGATGATGTAGAGCAATTCCATTGCCCCCAAAATGTCCCATGTTCCATCTATTCTATTCCTTCCTTCCCCTCCCCTTGGGACCCATGGTAACCACCAAGATTAACTCATTGAAGGACAATATTCATAGTTATTTGCAACAACACTGAGGGCTTGACATACTGGCATGTCCTCCCTGATTAGGCACTCCCTATGCTCTCAAGAGACTTTTGCCCCTCTATTTGAGGTCATAGCAGGACCCCTGGGGTGGGAGTCCAACACCTTCCCACTTATTATGTGAGTCTCCACCCACTGATACAACACACTATGACAAGATGAACACTACACACTCCCTAGAAGTCTGCCCCAGATAATATGCTTTTCCTCTCAAAAAGACTCTATCTCATAACAGTCAGAATATCTTTAGTCTCTTTAATCCACTCTCCACTCTACCCCACCTCCAAAATCAGTCACACAGATGATACAGATGGAGAGAAATTTCTCTCACCAAAGAGGAAGTATTATTATAGTTTTTTTTCAATCTTGCTTTATGTATTGATGTTGGCTTGTAGCTAGAATAAGCAAATACATAATCCCCAAAGAGCCATTCTCTTCTCACACTCCAATAAAGATGATAATCCTTTTCATAGATCTTCTTTATAGTTTTTATGATGCATATTTATATCTGATAGAATATTGGTAAGAAATGGCAACACTCAAAAGCAAAACCTCCAAACTCTATCTCAGTTTCAAGTCTTCTCTGTGATCCTTTACTCTTTGTTGCAAGGGTTCAGATAAGAGGCTGGGAATCTGAATGATAAGCCATTTGGATGCTGTCCTTGGCATTTTTCAGAGAGAAAAGTTGACTTTTGGAAGCATTATAATAGAAACCTAGCCTACCAAAGGTTTGGGAAATAGATATTGACAAAATTAGAGGACCAGGAGAGGTGTGTGCTACACACCACTACCCACAGTTGTGCTTAGGAAAGAACATAGCATACTTAAGTTTGAGGCTCAGCTCTGACACCTACTAGCTTTGTGGCCTAGGGCAAATCGAATTAACCTGTCTGATCCTAGATTCTTCTTTTGTTAACTGGAAGTAGTGATATCTGCCTCACTGGCCTGTGAAGATTTGAAAAACTAAAACATGGGTAGCAGGGGTTGGTCTTCCTTTGCGAAACACACTCTTCTCTTGATATCTGCAATACCATCCTCTGTATTTTATTCCCATCTTTCTGGCTCAGCCTCCTCAGTCTCCTTTGCTGGCTTCTTGGCCAGCTTGAACTGAAGCTCCTCAAGGCATGGATCAAGAAACCTTGTCTTCTCCCTTGATATTCTTTTCCTGGGTCATTTTATCCATACTCAATTTTACTCTGCTGGAAGTGATGGGGAGAGGGTATTCCCATTACTTCCTGGAATAGAATCCAGGGGTAGAGGATATCTAGTAACATGTTGGCACCTCAAGAGGTTTTCAGGATTGTGGGTTTTCTGGAAGACAGCACCACGGGTAGGTCAGAGCCTACCAGAGGAGTAGGTTTAGACTGGAATGGGAACATGCCCAGCTGACAAAGCCAACACCAATCACTACTGCTAGTGATTCCCAGGAATAATTAGGGAGAATTCTAGCATGGGATCGAGCTTCAGAACATGACTGTTAATGCTGGCAAGCCCAAGAACACTAGGGTTATAAAGGAAGAGTGCTTAGTCTACAGCAGGTTTATTTTAAATCCCTCCTTTCCGCTCCCACTTATTGGATGCTAGAGGCTATAGGTCCTCCTTAGAGCTAGTCATTTTTGCTCTAATGATTGGGTTTTATAGAAGATTTCATAGAATTTTATAGTTGAAAGAGACCTTAAAAGGTCATGTGGCCCAGCACTTCCAAGATGATGAAAGAAGCCTTAAGTTTCAACTAGAAGAAAATAAACCATAAGGATAAAAGAAAACCAGAGACATCTGAAGGACATGGAAAGAGTCAATCAATCTCTTTAGGCACCTGATTTGGGCTAATTATAACACTTGGGTAAAACACTTTTGGCGCAACCTTCCTTGCAGCCAAGGCCAAGTGGAAACATGTTGAGTTACTTAGTTTTGGTTTTCTGACAATGGAAAACATACACAATTTTTGTAGAAATGAATTTTTCCTGGAACCAAACTGAGGAATTTATTACATGAGTCATTGTCGTCCACCAAGGATATTTATAAAATGTGCAGTTTTTCACCTGAATGTTCTCATCTTGAACATTTTTGAAAGCAAAGGGCATACATTTTCTAGTAACTAGGAATCCCCTTTCCCACATATTGAGACAGTCTGAAATAAACCAAAAAAGGAATCACTTAATCACTTATGGTGCTCGCCTCACCACTAACCTGTGGAAGAGAAACTTTGAAGGCAATTCTATTAGGTTTATATAATTTGAAGGCAATTATAGTAAAAATAATAACAATAAGAAGTATCTTTTACCAAGTGTTATCATGTGACAAGCACATGGAAAACAGTGTCATGAGTTTTTACATTTATTCTTCAAAACCAACCACCAGGTAGACATTATTGTCTGAATTTTATAAGCAAGTTACCTTAGGCTTAGTAAGATTAAATAGCTCTTCTAAGCTCACACAATTGTTAAATGGAACTCCTCCTGGTCACCAACTCCATTTGATTGGTGGTGGGTCCCTGAGGCACTGTGTTGAAGAGGACTCTGAGGTCATATCTGGTATCAGTGGGAAAGAGCTCCTTGATCAAATAATGATGTTTGCTTATGAGAAGGGAATGAGACATGCATACCATACATGTGCCATCATTGTGTGATCACAGTTTCCTGCTTGCAAAGCAAATTTCATATGACAGTAATTAGCAGATAAATATGTTGCCTATAATTCCTCTACATTTGTTGGTGGAAATATTCTAAGATGTAAAATACTTGACTACTGTCTTTTAAAGTTTTTATTTTGAAATAATTTCAAACTTATAGGACACTTGCAAAAGTAATACAAACCCCTTACAGGGAACCTTATCATACCCCCTCACAGATACCAATTTTAGAATTTTGCTACAATTTGCCATATCATTCTATCATCATCTATCTCTCTATCCATCTATTTTCTGAGCATTTGCGAGCAGGTTGCACACAGCATACTCCTTGAAAACATAATATTTCTATGCACATTTCCGATTAACAAGGATATTCACTTATGTAATCGCCTTAAGTGCAGTTATCAAGTTCAAGGAATTTAATATTGATATGAAGCTTACAGTCTATATTCCAATTTCTATATCCCAATAATGTTCTTTTGAGGCTTTTCTCCTCCATTCTTATATCTCATCCAGTATCATACATTTCATTTAATTGTCATTATGTCTTTAGTTTCTCTCTCTTTTATTTTAATTTGTGGAAACAGATATACAATATAAATCTTCCCATCCCAACCCTTCCCTAGTATATCATTCTGTGGGATTAATTACATTCACAAAGTTGCAGGACCCTCACCACCATCCATTACTAGAGCTTTCATTTTACCCCAAACAGAAACCCTGCATTCATTTTTCCATTAGCTCCTCATTCCCCCTGCTCCCCACCCTTGGAAACCTGAACTCTTCTCTCAGTCCCTATGAGTTTGCATATTCTCTGATATTTTCATTTTGGTTATTATGAGGTTTAAACTCATCCTAAATCCATAGCAATCTGATTTGCTTTGATGCCAAATTAACTTTAATAGCATACATAAATTATGGTGCTATATTCCTCTATCCTCCTACCTTTATATAATTCTTGTCACAAATTATATATTTATACATTTTGAGTCCATCGTTGATTTATCATTACATTTTATGCGTTTGACTTTTATGTTCTCTAGGATATATAAAGTGGAGTTACAAATCAAAAATACAATAGTACTGGTATTTATATTTACCCATATCATTCTCTTTACCAGGAATCTTTATTTCTTCATGTGGCATCAATCAATGTCTAGAGTCCTTTTCTTTCAACCTGCAGAACTCCCTTTAACATTTCTTGGAGGGTCAGTCTCATGGTGATGAAGTCCTTCAGCTTTTGTTTATCTGGGACTGTCAATCCCACCCTCATTTTTGAAAGACAGTTTAATTTGACATAGAATTCTTGGTTGACAATTTTTTGCTTTTGGCACTTTAAGTCTTTCCACTGCCTTCTTGTCTCCATGATTCCTGATAAGAAATCAACACTTAATTTTATTGAGGCTCCCTTGTACGTGATACATTGTTTCTCTTTTGCAGCTTTAAGAATTCATTCTTAACCTTTGGCATACAGCAGTTTGATTATAAACCTGGTATGGTGTGGGTCTATTTGGGTTCATGGTGTCTGGAGTTCATAGAGCATCTAGGATGTATATATTCATGTCTTTTGTTAAATTTAGGAAGTTTTAAGCCTTTATTTCTTTGAATAATCTCTTTGTTTCTTTCCTTCTTCTCCTTCTGGGATTCTCACAATTTGCATGTTAATAGGCTTAAGGGTGTCCCACAGGTTCCTAAGGTTCTGATTGCTTTTCTTTTTCTGATCCTCAGACTTGGTGATTTCTAATTGTCTTAACATCAAGTCCACTGATTCTTTCAGTCTTCTGCTGAACCCCTCTAGGGAATTTTTAATTTCTGTTACTCTGGTCTTCAGCTCCGTTTTGTTCTTTTTCATAATTTCCATCTCTCTATTGACATTCTTTTTGTGTTCATCTATCAGTTTCCTGATTTCTTTAGTTCTTTTTCCATGTTTTCCTTTAGCTTTGAGAGTATTTAGAACCTTTGTTTCTTTAAAGTCTTTTTCTGGAACATCCCAGGTCTGATCCTCCTCATTTATTGTTTGTAATGTTTAATCTTTTCTTTTGCCTGGACCATCACTTCCTGTTTCTTTGTTTTATAACATTTTCTTGAAATCTGGACATTTTGATATATTAATGTGTTATTGCTGGAATTTAGACACTGAGTTGTCTGTTACTTAAGTTTGTATCCAGCTAATGTTATGACTGAGCTTTCCTTGAGTGCCAGAAGCTTACCAAAAATAATAATAATAATAATAAAATAAAATAAAAAAAGAAGAAGAAAGAAAGAGAGAGAGAGAAAAGAAGACACCTTTCCCAGTCTTTGCAGACTAACCTGTGTGAGCCTCCCCCCCAAAAACCAAGCAAACAATGCAAATCAGAATTATTATTAAATATATTTATATGTCCCTTCACAAAAATAATAGCTTTTAATCTTACTCTATACCTAAAGACTATATATTTTTGTATGTAGTTAAGTAATAGAATCCATCAAGAGTTGTAAAATTTGCAAGGTCTCTGTGTGACACCTTGAATGATTCAGTAATTGCAGGCTGTATATAGCAGCTGATATAGTAAGTCTGCATCCTGACAGGCCATGATGTCAAAATAAAACCTTCATTCTAAGGTTGTCTAAGGTAACCTAAAAGCCCGAGGTGGGCAGCTGCTGCTTTTGCCTGCCCAGTCTCTCGTCTTCTGGTAACAAAACCATTTCTTCCTTCATTCTCAGAGAATACTGCTCTGGTAGAGCTGACTCCACTCCTTGAGGGTAGGCATGTGATCCAATCTGGCCAATAGTGAGCCACATTTCTCTGACCAATGAACAATTCAATGGTAGGCATATGTTACCAAGCCAGACCAGTTAAGCCCTACTTAGGACTTTTGCTGGGTAAATGCCCTCACTAACCATTGGGGTTACTAGGCTGGTAGAATAAATGCCAGTAACTACAGGTGGACATATTCCCTAAGAATGAATCAGCCTAAAAGAAAGTAGAGTTGAATGGAGAAAGAGAAATTCCTTCCAATATTGTTCAAGCACCTGGATCCAGCTGAGCCTGAAGTCAGTATACTTCACAGTTGTCTGAGCCCATCAATTTTCTTTTATTCTAAACTGACTTTGAAATAACTTCTGACACTTGCAACTGAAAGAATTCTGGTAAATAAATGCCCTTACTCTGTAGGAGAAACAAAACTTATATCTTATCCAGTTTATGTCATCTGATGTTTCCTCTTATGGGTTTGCTAAAGCAAAAATAACAATCCCAATTGCCTAAACAGAAAGCTTGACATATATCGTGTATGTCAGCAAGGATGAGGCCCCAGTTTGGGGCCTGGGACAGATGATCAGGGTCTCACTTTGCCACTGCTACAATATTGATAATCAAACATCTATTCCCTAAAGCACAGCCTGGTCAGTGCAGACCCCAGCAACTCTTACACTTTCTGCCTTTGGGTCTGTTTCATAGTTTCTGTAGGATTGAAAGACTTACTCAAAATGCCCCCTGGCTGCTTATTCATGTTCAGTGTAGGCATAAGGAACAATTGCTCCTGCTCTTGTTATTAAGCAAGAATAGGTGGTGAAGTCATCTATTGGTGGGACTTCAGGCAGTAAGGAAGGTTTGGGGTTGGCTGTTGCTATTTACAATATTGGTTGGTGTCATACACAGGCAAATAGGTGACAATTTGCCTTGTGGGGCACATGTCTTCTGTTTGCCCCTACAAGTTGCTCTCACCTTATTCTCTGCTCTGGGAAGCTGACCTGTGTGGACCACATGAAGAGGCTCCCATGTCCCCTTGCTTATGGGGACCAAGAGATAGGATTTGGCCATTGGGGAGCAGAAGGTCAGAGGAAGGGAGGAGAGTGAGGGTGTATTCCTCATTCCCTCCATGTTGGGTCACTGTCAGCTGGTTTTGTCCTACACTGAAGCTTTCATCTTCCGTTGGATGGGCTTTCTACATGGCCTTCTATCTTTGGTTCCTGGAACATCTTTCTCCCCTTGCCCTTCAGGTATACAGGTGGTGTTGGATCCTGTAGTTATCTGCACTACTCCTGTTGGTTTCCCTATTCCCTGCCCACACATTTGAATATAGCCTCTCTATTAAATTCTACTCAAATTACCTTAATTTGTATTTGCTATTTCATTTTTTGCTGAGATTCTGACTGATACATTGGCTGAAGAAGCTCTAGCTTTATAAACATTAGATTCCAGCCTCTGCCTCAACCGTTCAGCTCAAATCTAACAGATAAAAGTTGTTTGACAGAAGCCTGGGGACCCTGGACCAGGACATTCTGAGGGCATGTGGCCAAGTTGGAACCTGCTCTGTGAATGCTGGTTCTTCTTTTGTGGTTCTTCAAAGGTTTTCTGCTCCAAATTGCCTCTGAAAAATCCAACCCTGCATTTACCCTCTGTGTCAGTGTTCTCCAGAGAAACAGAATTGACAGGATAGATGTGCATGTATATAAAGAGATTTATTACAAGGAATTGGCTCATGTGATTGCGGGAGCTGTGAGTCCAAATTCCATTCAGCAGGTTGGAGGGTGGAAATTCTAGGAAGAGTGATGCTGAATCTTTTAGTCCAAGTCTGTATGGGAAGCCAAGGAGTTGTGG
The DNA here is from genome assembly GCA_029593785.1 of Cabassous unicinctus. Classification (NCBI taxonomy): domain Eukaryota; kingdom Metazoa; phylum Chordata; class Mammalia; order Cingulata; family Chlamyphoridae; genus Cabassous; species Cabassous unicinctus. Next base: position 13,083 of record JAQZBX010017060.1, read on the forward strand.
AGGGTGTAGTCTCAAGACAGAATTCTTTCTGATTCTTGTAGCCTTCTGTTCTCCCTTTTAAGACACCCAACTGATTGGATGAGGCCTACCAAATTATCAAGGGTAACCTCTGTTACGTAAAGCCAATTGATTGTAGATGTTAATCTCATCTACAAAATACTTCCACAGCAACATTGTGGCCAGTGTTCTATCAAACACCTGGACACCATAACCTAGCTAAGTGGACACATAAAACAAACCATGCCTCTTCTGCTGCCACCAACAGGATATACACACACACACATATATATACACACACAACTTTGTTGAAATATAATTTACATACCACACAATCACACATTTAAAGTGTACGATTCAATGGCTATTCTTTTGTTCACAGAGCCATGCATCCATAACCATAAACAATTTTAGAAGATTTTCATCATCCCGAAAAGAAACCCTCTCTGCCTTAGCCATTATCCCCAAATTTCCTCCCCAGCCCTAGGAAACCACCAATTTACTTTCTGTCTCTATGGATTAGCCTTTTCTGGACATCTCTTATCAATGGAATCATACAATATGTGGTCTTTAGTCTCCTTTATATTAACTCTCATAGCCCCCCTTTACTTCTCCTTGCAGCCTTTATCAGATTTAAAATGTTAGAAATCTGTGTAATCATTCATTGAATGTCTGTCTCGCCCATTAGACTGCACATTTCCACCAAGGCAGGAACTCCACCTGTATAATTCACCCCACTGCCCACCCTAGTACCTACTCCAATACCTACCCCAGTACCTACCCCAAGTCCCACCCTAGGACCTACTTCAGTGCTCACTCTAGTGTCTATCCCAGTACTGTTACTACAGAATAGACACAATAATATTGACTCAATGAATAAAGGGCTGAATGGATTAATGAATGGAATACTGAATGAGTGAGTGAATTGGCTGACCATCCTGCTGCCACCATCAGGAGATATCCAGAAGTATCAATCTACTCAGTAAGTTGAAAGAGGCTGATCTGGTTAACTTACTTCAAAACCATTTCCCCAAGTTGAGGAGAAAGAGAAATAAATGTCTATTTAACAAGAGAAAATGTGGTGACACACGCAGATATGTAATCTTTGTAAATGAGCAGCAGACTGTGTGTGCATAGGTGTGGAGACAGGAGAGATCCAGTAAGCTGGAGCTGAATTAAAGTAAACTATTGCACTAACCAAGCCACAGTGTGGCTGCCAACTGGTCACAGCTGCAGTTCCTGGTTTTCTTTCTTTTCTCTTCCTTCCTTCCTTCCTTCCTTCCTTCCTTCCTTCCTTCCTTCCTTCCTTCCTTCCTTCCTTCCTTCCTCCCTCCCTCCCTTCCTTTCTCTCTTTCTTTCTTTCTGGAAGATGCACTCTGAGGAACAAGGAAAGAAAGAGTCCTAATGCTCAGGATTTGCTCATGCTGCCCCTGGCTGTCGAAGGCCTTACCCCATGAGTGTTTGGGTCTGGCTGTTTTCTGTCTATTTCTGTAACCAGACAGGGGAAGAATGGGGATGGGAGGGAAGTCAAGAAGCATCCCTTGGGATGTACACACTGCCTGTTTGGATGACTTCTAGACTCTGGGGCTTGGCAAAGTTGTTGCTGAAAACATTGGACAAAATAAAGTACAAAATATAAGAGGAATGCAGAAAAAGTCATGAAAAACAAATTGGTGATTCATAGAGATTACTGTCTAATGGCTACAAGATTTTCCTGGCTTTGATTTGGACTGTTTCAAGAAATCAGTTACTGTAGAGGCTCCCTTGGTGATTTGACATAAGGGGATTTTCTGGAAATAATGAGTGTTTTTTTCAGGGTGTTTATTCTTAAGAAAGCAAATAATGATTTTATTCTTTTGTTTCTCGACTGAGGAAATAAAATCTCTAAGTAATCCCAGTTTTTGGAGGTAGGAGGCATAAAGAATATGCCAAAACAGAGAGATTATTTCAGAGATGGGGTCATTTTTTTGTTGTTGCTGTTATTCATGACAACCTCACTAATTACCTAAGGAGTTATAAATGCCAGGTATAGCAGCAGATGTGCAAAGATGTATATTTTTCTGCCCATTCTCTTGTGCCCAGTGAGCCCTAGATTAAAAACACAGTGAGATTGATTCCTTGAGTGAAGATCTCTATGAAGATCCTCAAGATTATTATTGATTTACAAAAAAGAGCCAACATTCTAATAAAGAAGTCACCAGGGCTGCTTTAGGTCAATCCTGACCAGTGGACTATTTGGTAATATAAATATATATTTAATTTATCCCCCCACCCCTGCTGCTTGTGTTCGCTGTCTGCTTTCTCCGTCCACTTGCTGCGTGTTTCCTCTGTGTCCACTTGTTTCCCCTTTGTTGTGTCATCTTGCTGCACCAGCTCTCCATGGGCCGTCAGCTGTCCATGGGCCGTCAGCTGTCCATGGGCGTGGGCCACTTTGCCCTCACCAGGAGGCCCTGGGAACCAAACCCAAGGCCTCCCATATGGTAGACAGGAGCCCAACCACTTGAGCCACATCCGCTTCCCTATTTGGTAATATATTTTTGTAAGTGTGTACTTCAAGAATTATTGTACGAAAGTGAAGTACCCAGCTTAGTTTCACACCAGCAAAGACCCATGCAAATCTCCTCCAGTATAATTGGAGGAGTCCTGTTGAGTTTTGTTTCACCTGCACCCCCTATACCCAAATATCTCCCACTTGTGTGTGGCTTTTGCTGTTAAGTCCCCATTAGTTCCTATGTCTTTCGGATAATTCAGTAGCTTCTGTGCACAAAAAAATCAGCTGGTATGCTTGTTAAAATTACAGATTCTAGGTCCCACTTGTGGAAACAGACTCCTCAGATGAATGTCTCTTTTTAATCAGTACCTCAGGTAATTCTTGTGCTCAGATGCAAAAATGGGGCTAATGATAACTTTTCAGTTTTGCTCTATTACAACAAAGCACTTTCACAAGACCCTTTCATGAAATCTTCACAATGACTCTGTAAAAAATACATTATTATTCCCATTTTACATTAAGGGAAACTGAGTCTCTCAAAGGTCAAGTAGGCTGACTACAGTAGCCGAGCTCTCATCTGCAGGCCCTGTGGCTTCTGGCCCAGGTCTTCTCCACCAAGCCCCACTGCCTTGGGCAGCATGTGGCAATGGTGATGGCAGTGGCACAGAGGAGGCTTGTGTGAGCAAAGGAAGGAGAGAAGGGAATTATAATGGGGCTCTGATAGGTCCCAAAATGAGCCATGAAGAGAGAGAAATCATTTTATAGTTCAGACAAGGGAACATGATCGCAGCAGACAAAGAGAATATGGAATAAAGTCATGGAAGTAGTAAAGTCAATGTCTTGTTGACTAATGGGAAGCTATATTCAAGAGCTTTGCCTGCTGGAGCCTAAGATCAAGTTTTGTAATCTTTCCTCTACTGAGGATAGTTATACAAGATGCTTCATGAAAATGAGGTTCTAGATGCAGGTGAATTTGGGAAATGCAGTGAACTGGACCATAGTGAATAGATTCCCAGAGCACATTTACATGTTAATGGCTCTGAGAAGTTCTGCTGCAATGGAATATGATTCAAATTTTTAAACTGAAATATCCCAAACTTATTTGACCATGTAACTTCCTTAGGTTTTTTTCCCATAAAATATACACAAATAGCAGGACATACTTTAGGCAATGCTGGCCAAGGGTATAGATTAAGAGTTGGGAATATACTGAGGTGGGGGGCTTTTGACACTATATGAAGGGCTCTGGTTTGTTCTAGAAGCAATGTAAAGCCTATAAATTGAATGGCTAGAAGAGTGGCTCAATTGTAGATGAAATTTAGCAAATTACACTAGGACAAAGGCTGCACATTGATGGTACACTGTGTGATAAAGCCTGAAGAAGGGTTTGTTTGGCTTGTATGTTGTTAATCTGTTGTGTTAAAAAAAAAAAATTGAATATTTCCATGCCTGAGACTGGACTCATTCATTGTGCCTGTTAATTTTCCCTAAACCCCAACATCCCAGAATATAGAGAGACTCTGTTAACCTGCCTTCCTTTACTGGTGTAGTCATGTGCTTGAATTCAGGTAAATGAGTGAACATTAGTGATGATGATCCCATCCAGGCCTAGCCGTGATAACTTCCCATGCTATCTTCTATACTCGTTTTTAACCATCGTCTGGCAGGAAGCAGAGGACCCTGTGGTCCTAGGGAATGGAGAAGACACAAGAGTGAAGGAGCCTTGGTCCCAAAGCCACTCCTTGGAGAATACTTGCATGCCCCAAAATACATGCCTTAGACTGTCCGAGGAGGGAGAAAGAAAATTTTACTATGTGAGACCCCTGAGGTTATGGGATTATTTGTTATAGTGGTTAGTCTATTCTGATTAAGTTATTTCACATAAAAATCCAGATTTCCTGAATGTCTTGAAAAATCGGGTGATACGGCACACTGGGCTGGCTCCATGTTCTCATTTGACAGTTATCACTAGGTGTTGAGAAGATGCTGCCGTCTTTAGATGAGGCATGTATTCTCTAATTTTCCACAGTCCCCACCAGTCCTTGTTGTTCCCTGACATGATGGCCTAATGTGCTATGATTTCCTTACAGTAGAATGAAGAGCAAAGCAAAATATTTCTTGTGCTATTAAAGGGTGGCATGTGATAAGAAAAATGAGAGAAAACCTATTTCTCTGTGGAAGTTAATATTATGAAATATATATATATTATATATATATTGATATAATATCAGTATATATATTGGGATGAAAGGAATCAAACTTTAAAGGTCACTATAAAGTAACTTTACCAGCTTCAATTATTTGTTACCTGTCTCACTCTTGTATCACCTACATTTATATCCAAATATGAATTTTAAGATCTTACAATTGGGGCCAGGTTTCTGCTGATTTCTTTCCCCTACTTAAAAATTGAGATCCCATCCTTTTTTGTCCCTTTCTATTGTATCTTTTCTCATCCTGGAGACAGAAAGCCAGACAGACAGAAAGAGGGAGAGAGAGGAAGTAGGGAGGGGGAGAGAAAGAGAAAGAAAGAGAGAGACGGTGAGAGAGACTATCCATAAAATAAGCAACAGAAATATTTATTTCTCTGAAGTTTGTTGATTCTCTCATGTTACTAACACAAAGCAAGTATATGGCATGAGAACCAGGTAGGAGTTGAGCTAAGCACTAGAATGTGGAAGCCCATTCTGTCTGGAGCCCCTGGCTCTTTCCAGGCATCTGAATTGAAGACCCCACTTGTCTTCCTTACTGCTTTTGCCAAACTACCTCTTTGGGGATGGGACAGTCTAGAGATTTTGCCTCATTGACGTGCTTCCTGCCCTTCATGTGTTCAACTATGTGAATTCAGAGGGACTCCTCATTCCAGGGGCGTCTGGGGCCTCAAGGTTGTTGTAAGCATGGTCCGTGTGGCCTCTGGTCAAAGAGAGAGAAGCAGCAGATGCATATGTAAGCAGACTCTCCAACTGCATCAATCGTCCCAGGATGGAGTGCTACTCTGGCAAGAAAAGGGAAGCTTTCAGCGAGTGTTTATGAGCCCATATGTCAGAACCTGATGGCACCCAGAGATTCCTCTCAGCTTGGGTGGGTAATTGGGTGAAGATGGGCATGGGTGTGTGATAGTTCAGATGGTTGGATGGGGTCTCCTAAAGAGGGAGGAGAGTTCGGGGGGAATGATCTTTCTTTTGTTTTTTTCAAGCTTAGCTTTTAAGGAGGGAGAGAATTCATTTCACTTGCTTGTGTTTAGATGCTTTGGATATGGTTGATTTCCCAATAGTGTGAACTCTATTATTATTGCTCGACTGGTCCCTGACCTTGACTTAGCCTAGATATGAGACTGCAAAATGGCATATTAAAGGGTGAGTGGTAAAGGAGTATTATTTGGAAGGACCGTGTTCCAAAAAGTGAATTGAAAGCTATGCATTTTCAAGGAATGGTTCACCACAAGTTCAACTTCTCCAGCGGTTTGCTGACGAATGTTTAGGGTCTGGCTCTCCAAAAAATAATGTGTGTATGTGTGTGTGTGTGTGTATGTGCACATAAATATATGTGTATACTAATTATACATCTTACTGATATAAAGTATGCGCAGCATAAATTTGTAAGCAACAATAATAAAATATACAATACTCTTCATTGCAAATTTCATATAGTCAATGGATTCTCACAGGATCATTCATTAATTTTTATCAAACTCTTATATCCTCAACCCACCTGTGGTTGCCACTGACAAACAAATGTATTTCTGACATGAAGGTTGGTGGGTACTTTTGTTTTTGTTAACAAGAAAGATGAAAGTGAAATATTGAAGACATATGTCTAGGGCTGCGAATCTGAGCAAATAAAACTGCAGGAAACAGTTAAATTCGAATTTCAGATAAGCAACAAATAAACTTTTAGTACAAGTTATATCCCTTTCAATATTTGGGCTACACTTAGGCTAAAAATATCTGTTGTTTATTTGAAATTCAAACTTAACTGGGCATCCTGTATTTTATCTGGAAATCCTACATATGGTAGAACTTCTCATGTTCTTCAATGATGTGAGCAAACACTTTGCTGAATCACAGTCTTATTTGAAGACTAGAAGACTATTTCCTCAATTTTTTTGTGCTATTCAGAATGTAATGGCTCGAACCACAATACAATTTTAAGTTTAATCTTCATTAATGATATTTTCTCCATCGCTCTAAGTCTGGAAAATCAACAAAACAATAAACCAAGCCCTGATTTGTAGCATTTGCTGATTTCCAAACATATATACGTCCACTATTGCCAATTTCAATCTTGCAAAAAGACATCACTGTATGAAGAATTGGGGAAGAGATGTGCAGCAGACCACTATTATATAGTATTTCCACCATACAGATGCAATAGACATAAATAACATTGAGGCATAGAAAGGAGCAAAATGTAGTAAAATAATTAGGAAGTGATAGCTTTTGAGTATTTACTACCTTTTTAAAAATATAATTTACTTAATGGTAAGTTAATTAAAGATTTGTCTAAACTGGCTCACAAATTTCCTGACAATATAATAATCAGCTCCTGCAAGCTGGTAGCAGCCAGATTGAGCACGTTACTGAGCCTTTCCTTATTATCTTGCACCAGTCCTGTTTTATGCATTTACAATATCTGTTTGGCTCCTAGAGGTGTATGAGTTTGTGACCCTTGTTAAGTTGTTGGCGAGATTTAAAAGAAAAAAAGTTGTTAAAGCCCTTTTCTAGGTAGCTTTAAGCTGCTCAAGTGAGTAATTAACATTTATTGAACCTCTTCTTCATTCAAGATACTGCCCTTTGCTATGGATTTAAGATTGCAATCTTCTAAGACCCCATGCTATGAAATTGCTAAGAATGTAGAGGGGACGTGCACTCTAGACATAAAAAAGGTCATTAACAATATAAGGCAGGAGGTCAGCAGATGAAATAAAAATCCCTACCATGGTTGCAATATTATTGATTATCTCTTCCCGTGGTTAAGGATTGGAAGGGATTGTGCATATATCGCTGTTCCTTTGGGGCAGTTGACTTAAGGGATGATGCATTTTCTTCTATATCTTCCTTTGATGTTGTTGTGAAGATTTTCTGGAAGATAAGCACTAAATCTGTGATACAGACAACAAATGCCTTAAATTCATCAAAGGGGCAGTCCCTGGGGCCAGGGCAGGTTTTATGGAGCACATGGAGCATAATCTAGTCTTGAAGAATAGGAGGGATTTAGATAAGCAGGGAAAGCATTCCAGGCAGTGCAAAACTGCATATGTAAAGGGTTAGAGATAGTTATTTTGAAGGTACAATAAATAAAATAGGCTGGCTGGAGAAGAAGTTTCAGATTTATATATATATGTGAAAACTGTATAAAACTGGGCCCCACAAAGTCCACTTTTGGCATGGAATCAAATTCAAAGAACTAATAGTCAAAAAAAATTGAAATTAATTTAAATCTGCACTACAGCTTCTTAAGAAAACACAAAAGCTGGAGTACCTCTGCCCCTCAATATGAATCTTTCCCTCCCTCTGGATTCTCATCTCTTCTGGTCAATGGTTATCTTTTTTCAGCATCTCTCTGCTTCATTGATTATCTCCATCTTCCCATTCAGTCTCAGGAAGTGAAGGGAAGGAACAAGGTTGAGTGGCAACCAGAAGTTTCCTTAGTGGGTGGGGGAAGGAAATAGGCTATGGATAATAATGCAAAAATAGGCTTTGTCTGACACATCTAGTAACATAACAATTATATCAGTAAGTCATTTCATTAGACTTCCATTTTCCATCCTGCAATACTAAATTATTGTCATTTCCTGATTTTGTTTTAGTGTTCTCCCTTGTCTTAGGTGTTTGTACTTGTTATTCCCTATGCATAGAATTTTCTCCCCTCGATCTTTTACCTACTCAATTCCTGTTAATCCTGAAAGACCCAGGTTAGAAGTGACTTCATCCAGAAGCCTTCCCTGACCACTCAAACTGGATTAGTTGCCCCTCCTCTGTGAACCATAGTTCTGATTACCTCCTCCTGTTTTAGCACTCACTCATTATCTTATCATTGCCTGTTTTACTTCTCTTGTCCTCTACTGGGCCATAAAAACTTTGAAGACAAGGCCTAGGTCTTATTTCTTGTGGGTGTACATGTGTGCATGTGTCTGTATGTCTGTGTGCACATATTTATTTAATGCTCCTTTTATAATTTTGGATGAATGAGTCCATTTTTTTGGCATCTCCTATGTGATAGGCACTGTATTAAGCAATTAGCAGACGAATCTCTTTTCACTCTCAGACCAACCGTATAAAGTAGGAGCTACCCTTAATTCTCAAAACAGAAACCCAGGACTCAAAGAGGTGGACTGGTTGCCCAAGATCATACAACCAGGAAATGGCGGCACTAAGTTTTGAACCCAGGACTACATGGCTGGCCCCTGTGTATCCTCTAAGGAGGGCCTGTCTTCAGTGGGGTGAGGGGAGAAGATTTGTGTCACAAGCAGGAAGGTGGAGACTGCTTGGGACTGTCAGCCAGGCCCTTGGCTGACCCCAGGGGCAGGTGCTTTGCCAGCCTGCTGCTTCTAATTCAGTGACATGGTGAGAAAAGGAGGTGGAGAGCAGATGCCAAGCACACACTCATTGCCTGTAGTTTGGGTGTTCTTATTTATCAACTGTTTATGCTTCTTTTATTATGATACATTTGAATATAAACAGCATTTCTTTTCAATAATGGTCTCCTGCCCTCCTTCAAGAAGTCCTTTCTCTGGGCAGAGTAGGCAGGGAGCAGAGATGTAGAGGCTGTCTTAAGAAGTTGCCTGGTCATTTCCTTGTCTGTTCTGATCTTCACTCATGTTATAAGCTTACCAAGGGCATGGATAAATGACAGAGGACCAGGAATGAGCGAACGTGTATGGCAGGCTAGGTGACAAGCACACTCTCTTTTGAAACTTACAACAACCGCAAGAAGTTGTATTAGCTTTCTCCTGTCTCTGCAACAAATTACCACAAATGCAGTGACTTAAAACAATGCAAATTTATTATCGTTGAGTTCTGTAGATCAGAAGGCCAACATGGGTCTCACGGGGCTAGAATCACGGTGTCAGCAAGGCTGAATTCTTTTCTGGAGGTTCTAGGGGAGAATCCATTTCTTTGCCTTCTCTGTCTTCTAGAGGCCACATTTCTTACTGGTGGCCCCTTCCTCCATCCTCAAAGTCAGCAACAGTGGGTTGAGTCTTTCTCATGCTGCAATCTCTCTGAGCATGCTTCCTTTGTCACAACTTTTTCTCTGACCGCAACTGAGAAAGGGTCACGTGATTAGACTGGGTCTACCTGGCTAAGGAAACATACTTTCCCACCTCCAGGTCCTTAATCATTTCTGCAAAGTCCCTCTGGCCATGTATGATAACATAGTCACGGGTTCTAGGCACTGGGGTGCACATGCATTTGGGGGCCATTATTCTGCCTACCACAGAGGTATACACAATCAATCCCATTCTATAAAGGAAGAATTCAAGACTCAGGGAGGTGAAGTGATTTTCCCTAATAAGTGATGGATCTGGGATTCAGACTTGGGTCTGTGACTCAGAAGCACCTGCTCTTTTTGGGACAGCTTCCTCCTCTCACATTTCTGTGCCAGGCCCAGAACTGGGCAGCATTACTGAATAGGTGGCTATCTTTAGAATGTCATGAATGGATGGCTTTCCCACTTGGAGCAGGGAAGCATCATTGGATAATGAGAACACAGAGACTCCTCAGTGATCATAAGACTATTGTACCATTACATCTGTATTAGTCAGCCAGAGGGGTGCTAATGTGAAATACCAGAAATGGGTTGGTCTTTATAAAGGGTATTTATTTGGGGTAGAAGTCCACAGTTACCAGGCCATAAAGCATTAAGTTTCTTCTCTCACCAAAGTCCATTGCCACGTGTTGGAGCAAGACAGCTGCCGAAGTTTGCCAGGGTTCAGGCTTCTTGGGTTCCTCTCTTCCCGGGGCTGCATTTCTCTCTGGGCTAAGCTCCTCTTTTTCCTCCACAAGGTCAGCTGTAGACTATTAGGCGAACGGCTCGCTTCTCTGCTCCTGGGGCCTTCTCTCCAATATCAAAACTCCAACACGAAAACGCTTCTCAAAAACTGCTGCAACTCTGTTCTTTGTGATACCTTTTATATTTTCTCTCCCCACCCACCAAGGGGTGGGGCTCAACGCCCTACTGACCCTCAGTCAACGCCCTAATCATAACTTAATCATGCCTGGATTAACAGATCAGTTTACAAGCATGATCCAATTATATTTTTGGAATTCATAATTACATCAAATTGCCCAATGGCTACAACATCCCAAAAGTCTTTCTATAATTTTCCATAGTTTACATTTGGGCATGAGTATTATCATTCATTAGTTGTTGGACCTTAACATGTAATTGCAGGTATTCCATATTAGCTGAATGAATGATGGAATGAATTAGTTAATGAATCCTATTTGCTGAGCAAATATGTTATACCAGGCATTTATCAGGACCTGGCATTTTTAGTTCTTTTAGTCCTTGGAACAGCCCTATGTACATATAAGTATTATTATCTGTGCTTCTCTAGGCCTTGGAATGCTCAGCTATATTCCAAGACAGTCTGTTTCCTTTCATCTTTAAGAGTCCCTGATTCTATTAATGGCCTTCTGTGTGCTGCTCAGGGCCCCTTTCTCCTGACATCTCCGACCAGGGGTCATGATTGTCAAGAGTCTAGGCATCTATCAAAAAAACCTTGTTATTTTTCTTCTGGACTCTAGATAAGTCAGCCTTCTGTAGAGGTAAAATAGTAGCCCCTGAGTGAGCATTTCCATTGGCTTAGGCATCAGTGGAAGGGCTGGGAGTCCTCCCCTGGAGCACATTATCTGGAGTGGTTCTGATGGAGGAGGCCCATGCGGGCAGAGTGCCCTGGACATGCTTCTGCATGGACCAGCCCACTTGGGTGCCTGCTTTACATTCAATCCATCAACCAACATCTATTATGTGCCAGGTGCCAAGACTAGAGACATTCTACCAACAGATGTTTCTTGTTCACTTACATCAAGTGCAATATAGTATATTAAATGCTATGTTAGAAGAAAATAGAGGGAAAGACAAGGTGCTGTGAGAGTATGGAAAAGGGGTGTCTAAGCTAGGCTGGAAGGCTGGGGGAGATGGGGTGCTTCCTGGGAGAGATGATGCTTGGGTTGAGTGTAGAAGAACGAGAAATATTTAGCCAAAGAAAGAAAATAGAGGAAGAAAATGGTGTTATATTTTCACAACGATGCACTCGAATTATGATGGTGCTGTTTCTGTGGGCATACCTTCATAGCAAGGAAAACGTCAATATGTTTCAAGATCCTCCAAAATAAGTATCCCACAACTCCACTTCTAGGAATTCATCCTAAGGCAGTTAACAGACATGCACATAAAGATTTACGGACAAGGATGCTCATTGCTACATGTTTTATAATAATAAATAATTAGAAACAGGCTGAATGTTTATAGTGAATTGGATAAATGAATCCATATGATGAAATATAATGTAGCCATATTTAATGAGGGGAAGTGCTCAAGTATTAAGAAAGAGCGGTTTAAAATATGATCCCAATATTGTTAAAGTTGAATAAAAAGCATGTTATGTATATAATATATATAAAGTTATGCATGGGAAAATAAAAGACTAGAATGGAATATATCAGAATGTTGGGTGGAGAGCAGAAATATCGTTTTTAAAATTTCCTTTGCATTCTTCCAAATGGTCTACAGAAGCATAATGAATGTATATAATTTTAATGTAATTTTGACCCCTCGGAAATGCGCAGTGTTGTCTATCTCACTCACACATCCCTCTAGCACCCTGTGATGCTACGTCCCTTCTCTTGCTGCTGTCCCTACCTGGGTCTGTGCACCTATCTGCAGGCGATGCCAGGGGCACAATTTCAAGGTGGCATTTTGACTTCACTATACCTAGCTCTTCTTTCTCGGTGTCCTTTTCCACCCTCGGCTGTCGCATTTCCCCAGAAAGTCCTTTTCTGTCCATGTGCTTCTCCTGATCAAACCCTGCTTTTAGGAAATGAAAGAAGTGTATTTATTGAGCAGCATGTGCCAGGTGCTTTCCTAGGCACTTTATACAGATTAACTCATTTAATCCTAAAATTTCTGTTTTACTGCTGCGGAAACTAAGATCCAGGGAAGGCAAACTCATGTCCAAGTTCACCTAATTATCAAGTGCTGGAGCCTGAATTTGAATGCATCCAGTCTGCATACATGCTATTACTAAAACCAGGACCTGAACCTTTCTCAGAAGACCAAATTCTAACTGGCTTAAGCCAATTTAATGGACTGGGTTGGGGAAGTTAATGTTTAAAGTGTGTTGGGTCTCCCATTCTAATGAGATTCTCAGGCTATTCCGTGGACCTGTTGACATACAGATCTTTATGTTGCTATTTCTTTGAAGTTCACTTCTGGGCAAAAGGCCCTGGGAATAATAAAGAATTAGGATCCTGTAGATTCGATAGGGTGTGCCTGCAGAAAGGGCACAGAGAGCTGTGTTCCGTGATTCTGCAATTTCATGAGCCTCTCTGCTATTGTTTTGGGGGGAACAATATATGCAGGGGGAAAAAAACTAGCTTGCAAAAGGCCTGGGTAGACCTTTTATACTGAGAATCCTGGATGGATGGGTTTCCATATGAACCATTCTGAAGGAGACCCTCAGTGAGACAAACCCTTTCTACTCAGGTCAGTGTGAGGGGCAGAGGCAGGGGTCCTGGACCTGATGGCAAAGTTCCCTGCATGGCATGCACAAGCTGGGTGTATTAGTCAACCAAAAGGCATGCTGATGCAAAGTACCAGAAATTTGTTGGCCTTTATAAAGGATATTTATTTGGGTTAAACACTTACAGTTACAAGGCCCTAAAGAGTTCAACTCAAGGTTAGTTCCTCACCAAAATCTGTTGCCACGTGTTGAAGCAAGATGCCAGGGGACATCTGCGAGGGTTCAGCCTTCCTCTTTCCTCTTAAGGCTCCACGGGCCCAGCTTCTTCCAATCTCAGCTGTAGACTGGAAGGCTCATTTCTTTCCTGGGCTGCTGAGCAGCTCAGGGCTCTGGTCTCTTCAGCTGCAAACTGTCAGGCGAATGGCTCATCTCTCTCCTCTGCCGTGTCCATGGAGCTCTCTTCCTCTGTGTGTTTATTCTCCTGTCTTCTTGATTGAGTGTCCATTTATATAGCCTACCAAGGGGGCAGGAACTCAACCCTGCACACCGTAATAACATGGTCCAATCAAAGCCCTCATCTTGATTTAATCAAGTAAATGTAAAGCCTTTGAATTTAAATCAATCAAAGGGTATCGTGCCCAGAGGAACAGAGCAGTTTACAAACATAATCAATATCTCTTTTTGGAATTCATAAATAATACCAAACTGCCACAATGGGGTACAGGGAGCTCCAGCTTTTTGGCACTCACCAGCTTGGCCGAGTCAAAAGGTGACCCTTTTGCATTTGTGCCAACTTTTTCCCTCCAGCGCAGAGAGTTTGGTGGCCTATGCAGTGCTTGGATGGAATTCTTTGGCCTGCTTGAAAGGGAAATAAATTGAAAGAAGGGCAGGCTTCTAGCCATGAGATTTCTTTCAAGCTTTGGTAATGGTAAACTAAAGCCAAGATAATAACCCCAGTAATATTAATAATGCCCAGTTCCCTTTCACATGCATTTACCCTGGGGTGAAAAGAAGCATTTTCAAGGCCACATGGAGGTTCTCAGCCTATTGTCTTTATCTGTCATCTTGGTTCCCCTCCATAGTTGACTTGTGCCCCGAGTCAATAGGACAAATTGAAGAGAACCCTAAAGGTCCATCCCTCCTCCACCACATTCTTGACAAAAGTCATGAGTTACCCACTGCAAGATGGGAAGCAAATGCCCTAAACTCAGGCTATCAGTTTCCAAAATGGGACAGAAGGAGATTCTAATGGATACCTGCAGATCATTTTTCCCTCCTTAAGAGAGGATAAAAGGCAGCTGGGTTGAGGAAAAGGGAGGGCGACCCGACAGTGTAAGACTGATGAACCGGGAGCTTCCAGTGCAGCGGAACCGCCCATCAGCAGAGTTGAGTGCTGGCTGAGGCAGTGTCCATTTCCCTTTGTCATTACCAACCACTCCGGATGATCGTCAGCCGGCAGGTCCTCCCCAGGCAGACAACCCTCATTTAATGGCCCTTGAGTGGAGGGTGACATATAGATCTTTATGTTGCTATCCTCCTTGAGTGGAGGGTGGAGCCAGCACACCTAAAGGCCAGATGCTGGCATGAGAGGAGAGCCCCTGCATCCCCTGCTGAAGAGGCTATCGCAGTGAACAAGACAAACTGGAATATGATTTTGCCTTCTACTTTACCCGCTCAACATTTTATTTTGAGTGTGTTTTTGCACCTTATTAAATATTCTTCCAAGTCCTGTGTTGTTAGTGACTAGATTATAATCCGATTCATGGTTGTGATATGATATAACAACTGTTGGACATTTATGTTATTTCTTATGACTGTCCAGATCTTGGAAAATTTTTAAAAATGTTTTATTATAGAAATTTCAAAACATTGTCCCAGCATCTCAGCTGGCTGTCTAGTTCCATCTTCTGCTGTCCTAGAGGTAAAATTCAGCCTCTTCTCACAATGCACACTCACCCCCCAGCTCCATACAGCTCCCTCCCTTGTTGCTGTCACATTTTCACTCAAGCTTCACCTTTGCAGTGAGGCCTTCTCGCCCATCCCTGGCATTTCCTATACACATCCTGGTTTATTTTTCTCCATAGTACTAGTGTCATACTTCATACTATAAATTTTACTTTTTAATTATTATGTGAGTGTATCTATTTGTGTATAAACTCCATGAAAGCAGAGAGTGTCCTCTGTTTAGTTCTGTTCACTAGTATATCTCCAGGGGTCTCCTAGACTGGGGGTTTGTTGAATGAATAAATAATGTGTGTCACAGACCACTCCCAGTAGGAATAGGAAGGAGGGAACCTATGGTGTGGGAGGGGCTGAGAGAAGGCCTGAGAACTCTAGAGCCCAATTTTGGAACAAATTTAAGGAGCAAAATTGACTGTACTCTCCCCAAACTTGTCCTGGATCATAGGATGATAGGAGTCTTCTCTGGTGCTTTGCTCTGGGTTGCCAAGAGCTAAGTTTTCTGCATCAGTATTGAAGCTTCTCTTTCCTCAGAAAGTGTAACCTTGAGGTTGTCCTCAGTGATTGGCCCAGCACCGTATGCATGGGTAGAAGTAACTCCCAAGAATTAAATGACTGTTGTAATCTAAGTATCTTTAAAAAAATTTTTTTTTAAATTAATAAATAAAAACATTTAAAAAAAAGAAAAGAAAAGAAAAAAAATAGAATTAAATGACCGTGGGCAGACACAAAGGCCTGGGCTCAAGATGTCCACCTTTTGCATGAATGTTCAGTATCAGCACAGTGAAGGCCTTTGTGATTTTAGTGACTGGTCCCTGGGAAGGGCACCACATGCCTGCAGCCCAGGTGAAAGGATGGCTGAGCTCCCTGCGTGGAATCTGGCAGCCTTGGGGAACTCTCTGTCATATGTCTGCTGAGAACGGCAGACAGATGAATGAAATTCATTCTCGATCCATAAACCTTGTCAAGCCGCAGCCATGGCCCATCCTACGGCTGAGGCACTGAGAAGTTCCAAGCAGCACAATGCCTGAAGACAGAAAAAGAGTAGGAAAGTAACCCCTAGTTGCTATGTGTCTGCTGGAGCCAGGATCTTATTTATTTATCTGTAACATAAGACTTGGGATAATTCATGCCCACACAGGATTTTTGTGTGTGTGTGTTTTATTTTTTATTCTTTTTAAAAGATAGATTACATAAATGTTACATAAAAAAATATAGGGAATTCTCATATGCCCCGCTCCCCACACTGCCCACCCAGGGTTTTTTAAACAATCAAATAAAGTAAAAGATATAGAGTTGAAGGTCTCTTTTCCATAGCCATAAATCAGCTCTCCAGTCTCCTAGTTTTCTTCACGCAAAAGCAACCACTGTTAACAGTTTCTTGTGCATTCTTTTCAGAAATATGCATGTATGTATTTAAATAAATTGCAGCATCCCATACCTAGTTTTCTATACTCAGCTTTTTTTTTTTTACTAATTATATCTTAGCAAATGTCCTATAGCAGAACAAATATATACCATATTTTTTTAAATGCTCCATCATAATCTATTATTTGACTGAATAATAGTTTAATCAACTCCCTGTTGGTAGAAATGAGATGTTTCCAATTTCTGCCATGACAACCACTGCTGTAATGAATAATCTTATATTTTTATTTTTAATAATCTTTTTTCTGATTATTAAAATGTTTACTCATCTGTATATAGAACTAAAGAAATACAGAAAAGTAAAACGATGACAATAAAATTCACATAGAGATAGCCATCATTAATATTTTAGTACGTTTCCTTTGTCTTTTTTCTTGGCATTTTAGTTTTATAATAATTAGTACAATGCAATTTGTATCCTTCACTTAACTTTGATTTACTGTGAGCATTTTCCTGTGTCATTAAACATTCTTCCAAAGCAACATTTTAAAACACTGGAGAATTATGTCTCATATGGCTTCACTTTGATTTATTTAACCATTACCCTGCCATTGGACATTATGTTTGTTTCTGTTTTTCTGTTTGAATATGCAGGGCTTCAGCATTCATGTTTGTACATAAATCATTGTCTGAGTTTCTACTTCCTAAGAGAAGTTTACATGAAGGAGAATGATTCAAAGGAGACGACCTTTCCCCTAGTCCCTCACACACGTTGCCAAATTGCTTTCTAGATAATCTGTTCCAATCTGTGCTGCCTCCAGGAATGTCTGCGAGTGTACCTCTCACCTAACTCCTGCCAACATTGTGTAGTATTTAACTAGGGCTGTTCACAAATATTTATGGTTCTCCGCCTTCCAGCCGTAAGGTCAAGTTATATTTCCCTACCGCTTTAAAGTTAGAAGTGCCTGCCCGAATTGCTTTGGTCATGGAAACGTGAGTGGAATTGACATGTGTCACTACCACGGGGACGCTTAGGAGGCAGTGTGCAAATCAGGATGTTTTCTTCGTCCTGCCATGGCAACCAGGAACATTCCAGCTGGCGGAGGCTCTATCTTCTTAGATCTCTGAGGGAGGAGACATGGAGCAAAGCTCTCAGCCAACCCTCATTGGACACCTCACATGTGTAAGAAATAAGCCTTTGTTGTTAAAAAGGCACTAAAATCTCAGAATTGTTTATTACAGGATTCATCGGGAAAAGCCCAAGCCTATTGTTTGTAATGATTTCTCTTCTCTCTTGGACATTATAATGGTACTAGTTATGCATCATCCTAGGGAAAAATGAGGAAAATAGTCACTTGATCAGAGTCACCCCACCCACCGTTCTTGCTATAAGGTCATTTCTGTTAACCCAGCCCTAAATCAATCAGCATGAAGTATTTCTTGAGAATAGGAATGTGACTCTGCTTGCACTCATGAAACATGGTGAAAAGCTTGCTGGGTGCAACTAAAAAGAATGCTCTTTTCTACGCGAGCTGCCAGAGGCCAGCACTTCTTGCCTCTAGATACCGCCATGTCTGGATGTGAGCCCTCCTGTGACCAGCCTAAGGATGAGGCCACCATGTGGAAGAAGGCTGAGCCACGAGCCGTAATTCCACAGTTCTGCTCTCCCTCTGGATGTTTTGGTTACATGACTGCACTCCCTCTGGATGTTTTGGTTACATGAGTGAGCTCTCAGTTACTTGCAGCCTAGCATGTGCTTACATGTATTTTGTTTGTTTGAGAAGTTGTGCGTTAACAAAACAATCATGCATACCCTACAGGATTCCCATACATCGCCCCACCATCCCCACCTTACATTGTTGTGACACATTTGTTACAAATGATGTAAGAACATCGCCATAATATAATCGCTATCTATAGTCCATAGCTTATATTTGGTGTATTTTTCCTACGTTATTAACACCATGCATTAGTACTGTATATTGTTCTAGTTCATGAGAGAACATTCTTGTATTTGTACTGTTAACCACAGTCCATCATTCACACAGGGTTCGCTCACAAATATTTTTTAAAAGAAGTGCTTGTGGTTTGGCTTTCCCTGACCACCCTTATTCCTGCTCTATCCCCCCAGCCTGAGGTGGCACTAAGAGCAGAATAACCATTCCTTGCCTTCCCCTCTTCACTGTGAGTTGGCTCTTTCCTTCTGCTCCATTCTCTGTTGGCAAACCTGCTACCCCACTGATCATTAAGTTTGGACCAGTTGTAATTGTAGCTCTGGCCACTCATAGCTGCTGAGCCTCTAACCCAGCCCAGCCCTTCAACAGGGAATCCAGTGCAGATGCCCTACCTTTCCCGAAAAATTGCTCTTTGAGTACTTCCTCTTGGTTTGCTTGAATAGTTCAAAGTTGTGAGTGTCTTTTTGTTTGTTTTGTTTTATTTTGTGAAATGCCATTTTTATTTTGAATGGTTGCTTTTGGTGAATGTAAGAAAAAACACAAAAATAAAAATTGTGTATGTATTTTCAATATTCACACAAAAAACATGGAGCACTTCATGAATTTGCATGTCATCCTTGCACAGGGGCCATGCTAATTTTCTCTGTATTGTTCCAATTTTAGTATATGTGCTGCCGAAGTAAGCATTGTGAGTGTTTTTGAGAGAGAGTGGAAAAGACTCCACTAGAATATTTCATAGGAGTGAAAAAGAGGGAGAAGGAAGGACAACAGTGCCTTCTTCCAGATCCATTGTGTGCTCTCTGCTCGTTTCTGTCCTTGCCTGTGCCTGGGAGATTGACTTCTGCAGACTGCACCACCCAGCCTCTTTTGCCTTCTGGCTTCTAGATTGGTTTGGTCAATGGGAAGGAACTCAGAAGGAGTGGCAGTGAGGTAGAGGTATCATCTCCCTCCCTGCTTTACTGCAGTTCTGGTAGGGTGGGTACTGCTTTAGAGCTATGATGATTAATTTCCTGTGTCAACTTGGCTAGGCTATGGTGTCCAGTTTTCTGGTCAAGCAAGCACTGGCCTGAATGTTCCTGTGTGGGTTGATTTGCCTTTATAGCCCATTGATTGCATCTATGGCTGATTGCATCAACAATCAACAAAGGAAATTGTCCTCAGCAATGAGAGCTGTCTCCTTATCCAATCAGCTGGAGGTCTTATAGCCAGAATTGGGGATTTCAGAAGTCAGAAGGAAGAATTGCTGACTCTACTTCAACCAGCCAACTTCTCCTGGGGGAATTCAACTTCACCTTCATTGGATTTTCCAGCTTGCCACCTGCCCTATGGAATTTGGACTTGCCAATCCCCATGGTCGCATGAGCCAATTCCTGTAATAAACCTCTTAATATTTATATATAGATCCCATTGATTTTGTTTCTCTGGAAAACCCTGACTAATACAAGGGCCAGAGCTCCTGCCAACTGACCCGTCTTCCACAGCTCCATCTTCACTCAGATGTGGTAGCACGTTTTCTCCTTTGCCCCTTCAGGCTAGAGATAGTAATGGTTCCCTCACATTTCTTGTCCCTGAGCTTCATCAGCCCCTAGGTATTCCTCTCAAACCCTGCCCCAGAAAATAGAACAATTAAACTCCTTTGGTTCAATCTTCTGCATATGTGTCTGTTTCCTTCCAGGACCCTGAAAATTATAAACATTTTTTGTGCTTTTACTATATATAGACATGGGTGCTCTACACCTATTTTTTATTGCTATGTAAACTTTCTATGATTTTATTCTTGTTTTATGGAAGAGAAGTTGAGGCTCTAGGAGTTTAAGTAACTTGCCTCAAGTCCCATTAGTAGTAAGTAGTGAAGCTGGTTTGAGACCATATCTTTCTGACTCCAGGTTTTGCACTTGATCTACTCAAACCCTCAATCCCTGCCAATCAAGACATCAAGAGTAGGCATCACAAATGGGTGTCCCTCAGAGAGGACCTCATCTTTACATGAGTTTAGTTTGATTTGTTGCAGGTTTTGAAAATAGGAGAATTTCACAGAATTCTATATTTCTGGCTTCTACTGAAAAACCAGAAGATCTGCCAGCAATGAGCTTGCATGCTTGTGTGGAAAATGATTGTCTGGAATAAAATAACAACTTCTTCTTTTAGATGAGGTATGAGATCTCTACTCTTCCCTATTGCATTACAACTGGATCACTTTGCTCATGGCTCTTAATTGTGCACTCCTTGGAGGCATTGGATTTGTGGATCCTGGACTTGAATCTCATTGTTGTGTTGCATGTTAACCAGACAAGAATGATTCATCAGAATGTAAGCATCACACAGGTAGGAATTGCTGTCTATGTTCTTAACTATTTCTGGGACTTAGTGTCTCTGTTTTCCAGGGCTGCTATGACAAATACAACACACTGGTTGCCTTAAACAAAAGTTAAACAATAGGAATTTATTGTCTCACTGTTTTGGAGGCTAGAAGTCCAAAATCAAGGTATCAGGTAGATCATGGTTTCTCTCGAGTTCTTTGTGTTCTGGTGGTAAGTTGCTGGTAATCAATACCTGTGTCAATAATGTCACTTGGCAATCTATCTCTTTCTGTCTCCTCATCTATGTTCTACTCCTCCTGCTCTGTCATCTGTTTCTCTGGCTATAAGGTCCTCAGTCTTATTGGATTAAGGCCCACTCTGATTCAATTTGGCCTCATCTAAACAGGATCTTCAAAGATACTCTTTACAAATGAATCCACACCCACAAGACCTGAGGTTAGGACTCAAACATGTCTTTGGGGGGGACATGATTCAATTTGCAACTTGCAATAACTATTTGTGAATGAATGCATGAATGAATGAATGAATGAACGAATAATATCTCTGTGTGGCCCAGATGTTTTGAGACTGATGGCTTGCTAGAAATGCTGAGTGAACCTGCAATCCAGCTGGGGGCTGTCAGTAGCAAAAATAGTCAAGAAAATTCCTCTGATAGAGAATGATTTGCCAAGCAATCTCATACTGAATCTCATTTTTTGTCTGGCTTCATCTGATGGAGACTCCAGCCCTGCCTCCTTGCTTAACTTGGGTTAGGGGACAGATACCCTGAACGTTACAGACCCACTTCTCTTTCCTTCAATTTCCTGCCCACTGGCATATTCTAGCCCATCACCTCTGAAGGCCCAACAAGTATAAGCCCATCTGGTCTCTGGATCACAGCCAATCTTCAGTGTCTCTCAAGAGCACTTTCCTCTCACCTTCTTTACTGAGATTCTATCACCCAATATACCTGCTTTACATTCAGAGCTCCAGAGGCATTGGGTGGGCTCTTGGCAAGGAAAGGATATTTGGCCTAGTTGAAAGGTGTTAGGAATAATTGGGCCTGAAAAATCACTGGGCTGCTGGGTTAGTGGAGATGGGGTGGGTGGGATACAGGGACAGAAGCATGTTGGTCTGTGGAGACTGTGATGGTTTGAAGTTATATGAACCCCAGAAAATCATGTTCTTGAAGCTAATCCATTCCTGTGGGTCCTATTGTAAGTAGGGCCTTTTAATGAGGTTACTTTAGTGTGTTAGTCAGCTAAAGGGGTGCTAATGTGAAATACCAAAAATGGGTTGGTCTTCATAAAGGGTATTTATTTGGGGTAGAAGTCCACAGATACCAGGCCATAAAGCATAAGTTTCTTCCCTCACCAAAGTCCATTGCCACGTGTTGAAGCAAGACAGCTGCCGACATTTGCCCAGGGTTCAGGCTTCTTGGCGTCCTCTCTTCCCTGGGCTGCGTTTCTCTCCGGGCTTAGCTCCTGTTTCCTCCACAAGGTCAGCTGTAGACGATCAGGCGAACAGCTTGCTTCTCTTCTCCTGGGGCCTTCTTTCCAACATCAAAACTGCTTCTCAAAAGACTGCTTCAACTCTGTTCTTTGTCTTGCCTTTTATATTCAATTCCCCACCCACCAGGGGGTGGGGCTCAACACCCTACTGACTGACATGGCCCAGTCAACGCCCTAATCATAATTCAATCATGCCCAGATTAACAGATCAGATTACAGGCATGATCCAATTATATTTTTGGAATTCATAATTACATCAAATTCCCCAACGGTTACAGTTGCTTTCAGTTTCTTGCTTCCCTGGCTTCTCTCTTTCTCTCTCTCTCTCTCTCTCTCTCTCTCTCTGTATTCATCCTTTGCACTGCTGCAGCACTCTGTCTCTTCCTTCGTGGCATTTCTTGTGCTCTCCTTTGCCATTAAATGGGTGCTCTCAGTTTCTCTTCTTGCCTGTCCACTCTGGCCTCCCATCTCCCCCACAAACTGTAAGGCCCAGTGGCAGACATTGTGACTTCCTCAGTCTTTCCCCATCCTAGTTTTGGCACACAGG